>CM019064.1:164179719-164290426 GCA_009667805.1 Leptobrachium leishanense
CGCAGGTAGGTCTTAACACGGTCACTGTCCGATCTTCAGCACCAGTAAGACAGCGACTGTACTCCGGCCTGGTTGCGATCTCTGACAGCTCCAAAGTGCGTCCTCCACCTTTCACTGCTCCACTCACTCTGCTTCTGCCTTGCACGAGGCTGTTGATCTCCTTCCTTTTCCTGTACCACCCCCTTCCTGTCCTCACGCAAAGAATGATGGTAGATGTAGTTCAGTTTTTAACTATACAAAACACCTTTCAAGTGTTAATGTGCTCGGCGCTGTGCTTATAAATAGACAAGGTTATGTGATAGAAAAGAAAGGTCGTGAACATGTAGCTCACCACAAGGTGTGTCCCCCACCTATATATAAAACATAAAAATACAAACAAATTTGTTTGGAGCGCAGGCAATAAAAGAGTTCGTATTTCTTCAGAATACTGGTTCCAATTAGCAGCTGGATCCAGTAATAAGCACTACAATATACAACAACAGATACAAATAATCGCGCAACACTGATATAGATTTCAAATGGCTTGATGAATGGCTTGAAAGAATGGTGGAAGAAAAAAACACTCACAAACGAGGAACCTATTGGTTCATATTATGTGCAGATGAGCCTCTATGGGGGACTCCTCCCATCACCGATTTTCTTAAGGGTAGTAGGCTTGTGTCGTGGTCTTTTTACTTCAAGGGTAAGAATACCTCAAATGATAAAAAAGTAAAGAACTCCTGGCAATTACATCAGAAGCAGGAATCCATTCTTTTACAGAAAAGATGGAAGGCATTCTGGTTAAATTAGAGGAAGACCTCATTAAAAAGAAGAGAAATAAATATATTAGAGATAAAGCAGACTATGAGAAAGGAAACATATGGAGAATAGCTGCAAAAATTAATGATACAGAGGTAGAAGAAGATCAAGACCCTGCAGAAGAACTTTTTGATCCAGAACAGGACGAGAACAAGAGACGTAACATCACGTCCCTACATAGGTATCAAGTGACACCTAGATCTAGGAAGATATCTTTTAGACGGAAAATAATCTTCTCTAACCATAATGTGTACAACAGGAGACGAGAAGTCTATGAACATAGGAACTCCCCCTATCACCCAAGATGGAACAGGAAAAAACCCTCCTATAGAGCAGATCAAAACTTTAAAAGACCAATGAGACAGGGAAACTGGAGACAAAAGAGGGAAACACCAGACCGAAGAGATGGGTATCAAACAACAAAGGATGGTATATACCATCCAAACAGATACGAAAACCTCAAAGAGAAGGAAGAGAGAAAAGAAGAAGAGGAGGTTTTTCGGTTCGCCACACCGAAAGAGAAAAGGAAGAGAAAAACGGATCAAACTCGATCAGATTGGAGCCCAGAATTAAGAATAAGAACAGGAAGAGAAGAAGAGAATTACAAATCCCCAGGCAAAAAAGCAAGAAGAGAATGAGAGGAAAGAGAGGAGGGCAGCAGAGAGGGACACAAAAAATAACAGAAAGAATAACAAAACATAATCAATCTATGACTAATTTGGGAGGCATTTTTAACCTCACAGATATACAACTAAGTACGGACCAAATAAAAGTACTGAACAAAGGGCTTAAATTTGCCCCGACCCAAAACCTGAATTTTAACACCTACATCGACCTACAGAGGTTTAAACGTAAACTATGTCTGAAAAAAATATTTTATGAAAAACCCCATCGAGAGGGCACAGACGATGCAAGTATATAAACATATTGACTTAACAGAAATATCAAAATTTTTCCCTAAGTCGATGATTACACCAGAAATTTCAACATTTGAAAAAATGGTGACAAGAGAAATGGAGAAAATAACGATAGGAACGAAACACAACCTCTCGAAAAAAGAAAGAAAGGCACTAGATGATCTAAAGAAAGACGGTTCAATTATAATCAAACCGGCTGATAAAGGAGGAGGCCTAGTCATACAAACCACAGAGAGATACGAAAGAGAATCGTATAAAATACTAAATGATGAAAGTACATACCAGAAAGTCAAGAAAGATCCAACGGAAGAAATCACTATGGCATTCCACCAATATTTAGACGAAGGGCATATACTAGGAATCCTCAACGATAAGGAATATAAATATCTAAAGATCTAACACCCGAGACGACCAACATTCTATCACCTCCCCAAGATTCATAAAGATGCCCAGAATCCACCAGGGAGACCGATCATCTCGGGGATAGACTCCATTTTTAGCCGTACCTCAGAGTACATAGACAAAATGTTACAACCAATGGTACTCAATACCAAATCCCATCTGAGAGACACACTAAACCTCATACAAGATCTAGAAAAAATATAATGGGAAAAAGAATACATTTTGGTAACAAGCGATGTCCAGGCATTATACAGCAATATCCCTCATGAGGAAGGAATTGAATCGATAAGGAAGCATCTGGAAGATGATAAGACCATATTACCTGAACAGAAATCATTTATCCTGGAAGGGATCAGACTCCTCCTCAAGAATAATTATTTCTCATTTAACCATGAACACTACATACAAGTCAGAGGCACGGCTATGGGAACATGATTTGCACAAAGCTTTGCAAACTTGTACATGGATATCTGGGAAAAGGACATAATAGAAGAGCGTAAAGAAGACATTGCCATCTATAGAAGATATATAGATGACCTTTTTCTGACATGGAAAGGAGGAGAAGAAACACTAACGGCATTCCTCAGAGAACTAAACCTAAAAGACCCAAACATCAGATTAGATACCACCTGGAGTAAGGAAGCCGTAAACTATTTAGACCTCACGATCTATATAGAAGAAGGAAAAATATGTAGCAAAATGTACTTCAAGAAGGTGGACAGCAATAGCTATATCGGTCGAGACAGCTGCCACCTGAACAGGTGGCTGGAAGGTGTCCCAAAGGGACAATTTATTAGGATGAGTATAAACTGTTCAAAAATGAAGATTTTAAAATTCAGGCAGAAAAACTCACCAAGGACTTCATAGAGAAAGGGTATGACCCAGAGGTACTAGAAAAAACCAAAGAAGAGATCACTCAGACAAACAGAACAGAATACCTCAAATACAAAGAGAAAACCCTCCACAATCTACCACAGAATGAAACACCATTCCTCTTTTCATATAGTCAACAAGACCAAAATTTCAAACGCATAGTCAGAAAATTCTGGCCCATCCTCAGGGAGGACCCCTTATTACAAGATATCCTTCCCCTGAAACCGAGATTTATATGCAGAGGGACCAGGAATTTGAAATCCTAACTAACCACAAGCGAATATGCGCCAAAGAAAACGAACAACCATTTTGAAACAAAATACAGGATTCTACGGATGTGGAAACTGTATAAACTGCAGGAGTACAGGGAATAAAAAGCGACACATAACAAAGGTCACCAACAGAAGAGGAGTCTGGAAAATAAAAGACATACTCACCTGTTTTTCCACGAATGTTATCTATCTCCTGATATGTCCATGCGGTCTGAAATATATAGGAAAAACCACTAGGGCTCTAGGCATAAGGATAAAGGAACATGTGAGGAATATAGAAAAAGGCTTGGAAACAAACAGTGTCCCTGCCCATTTTAAAAAAGCACATAACTGTAACCCGCAAAACCTGGAATTCATGGCCATAAAGAGGATACAGAATGATAGAAGAGGAAGAGACCTAGCCAAAAAAATCAGACAAGAATAAATTAGATGTATCTACGAATTTGACACTTTACACCCTAAAGGTCTAAACATGGACTTTGAATTATGCCATTTTCGATAAATCCTGTCCATAAGTAAGTCTCTCGCTCAACAAATAATGCCACCTCACTGGTGAGTCCCCCACGTTACCAGATATGGATACAACCCAAGGCTCTCCATTGTAATTTGCATCGACCCTTCATCCCATAGCCATTAATATTCAGATCCACCCTACACCCATACCATGCTGCACTCTACTTCCTAGAATTATCCAAAACCTCCTCACTTACTACCCAAAAAGAAGACGCTCCTCTCTTCTCATTACTATATCGAATATACTCTATAAGAAGGAACATACTTACAAAAATATCTTGGTACTCACCATGTACCTAGCATGTAGTTAACACCCATAACACATGCATGACATTTATGGGTAATAACCTATGTTTATATGTGTCCCATACAAATAGAATTCAAATTGTTAAAATTCCGACTCTTATTCAACACCATTCTACTTCCCCTCCCTTACAACCAAGAGGGGCTGTATCCTCTGCCATATGACTAAATTATGATATGACTGCATTTATCTTATAAAAAAGATACAAGTTTTTTGCTTTTTTTAACTATGTACAATGATGTACAATGAATTATAGATCATCCAACATACAAAGAGAGTATGACGTTTCTCTCAACTTTCATCCTATGTGACAACCCAGAACTTTGTTTGATCCCAACATATACAATATACATATGCCGATACGGTGATCTCGAAAAAGAAAAAGAGAGACATGTCAATTGGTTCACACACCCCATGTGACTGGTCCAATCCAACGGAGGCCCGCGCGCATGCGCGCAAATCCGCGCGCAAATCGAAAATGAAAGTTCCCAGAAACCAACCGGATTACAAGACTACCGTATAAAGTATAAAAGGAAGGACCTCAGAGAAAGAGAACCTATCCAGCAGAAGAGGCCAGAAGGCGAAAGGCGTCCTGGATTATCCTACCCTTTGTTTTTATTTTATTTAACTGTATTGTTAATTAGTATTAATAAATCCCTTTTACCCCTGTACCTGTATCCTGTGCTTAATCCAGAGGAGAGGCAGATCTTTTAGCGCCCCGCACCTACTCTCTGGAAATCAGCCAAGAGGACCTGGAGACTGCAGAAGGATTTCAGTGACACAGGAGCAGATAAAAGAAGGGATCCAGTCACCTTGATGGACTGGGATAGTGAGCAAGTCTGAGCCTGGCGTTCCAATAGGCTCTTAACCACGTGAGTTGATCAGCGATTTACACTATTCAAAGTTCCAGATACAGTGTGCGCTATGTGTATCTTCTCTCTGTGTTTGATTCCATGAGGACAAGACCCACATAATAGAAGAAGGAAAGAAATCAGTGACCTGGATTGTCCTCCACGAACAGTAACAGCAGTACAGACTTCAGCCACCAGGTGGCAGAAGAACATTGAATATCTCTTTACCTAACACGTTACTTGAACTCATACTAAGAAAGGCTGTATTACTGGCAGGCTGTACTCAGAGGACGGTATATGCTTGTATTTCAGTAATCTACCTATACATATATTATATTATATGCCATAATGTGCAAGTGTGTTTTTTACCATCGTATATGTTTCCAAATACATCCTGTTTGTTTACAGTTCCTAATACAACCTTTAACAACCCTATATGACACATATCCTAGCAATCTGAAACACGCACACCAAGTAACAAACTAGTGTGACACGAACACATCTGAAGTAGGCAGCGCCCAACCTAGATATTCCTTAAATTTCGTAAAATATTTCCCTGCCCACTAGCATCAGGCTCTAAGCACAGGAAATCAATGCACACCAAGTCCATGGGTCCTTGACTTTGCAGGTGGCTCATTGGAGCAGTTCGGGTTGGTAGGGTCTTTCTCTGAATACACCTCAAACACAAATGGCAGTAACTTTCAACTTCAGATCTCATACAGGGCCAGTAGAATCTGTCTCGCACCAGTTTAAAAGTTCTCTCTGCACCCAAATGTCCATGGTCATCGTGCAATGCTCTCAGCACACCTTCTCTGTGCTTGGTGGGGAGGAACAACTGTTGTGTCTCTTCAGCATTGTTCGAGGGGCCCCTTCAGTAGACCACCCCATCTAACACCTTCAGCCGCTCCCACTCTTTATGGACCAAACGAGCTCCTTCAGGAGAATTAGTCAGCAGAAGTCCCCTTTGACCCGCATTCATTGCTTTTATTGTCAATCCGATCAGGGGATCTCTGGCTTGATCTGCTCTCAGGTCCTGTTTCGAGAGAGTAGGTAAGCTTTCACTCCTCAGTTCTGTAGGATTACAATAAAGTTCTGGAACGCCCGCAGCCATAACTCCTATAGCTTCCGCCCCAACCGCTCCTTTGACTCGGCGCTCGGCCACCTGACATAAGGCTTGCACCCAATCTGGAGTCAACGGAGTCCATTCTGTATTATAAGGCCTTCTTGACAAAGCATCTGCATCTCGATTATTTACTCCAGGGCGATACTTGAGGCTGAACCGGAACCCTGACAAAGCGGCTAACCACCGATGTCCTGTCGCATCCAGTTTTGCAGTAGTAAGGACGTACGTAAGAGGATTGTTGGCGGTCTTTATCACAAATTCGGCCCCATAGAGATAATCTTTCAGCTTGTCCACGACCGCCCACTTCAAGGCCAAGAATTCCAATTTGTGAGTAGGATAATTCTTCTCTGAAGGCGAAAGACTTCGGCTCACATAAGCTACAGGCCTCAGCAGACCATCGTATTCTTGATACAAGACTCCCACTAGACCTTCTCTGCTGGCGTCCACATGCAATTCGTACGGCTTATGAGGATCAGTGTAAACCAGGACAGGACTTCTCCCACTTCTTCTTTTCGCAGGAGCTTATTCAAAGGTTGAGCTATCTTAGCAAATCCTCCTACGAATCTTCGGTAGAACCCCAAGAAGGATCTAAATTCGGTAACATTCCTGGGTCTAGGCCAGGAAGTTACGGCTTCCAACTTCCGAGGATCTGTCGAAACACCTTCTGCCGAAACAACATGTCCCAGGTACGTAACTGAAGGTAGACAAAATTGACACTTCTCCAGGGACAGTTTCAACCCCTCTTCATGGAGCCGCTTCAAGACCTTCTCCAACCGTTGCTCATGTTCTTCCAAAGTTTTCCCGAACACAATAATATCATCTACATACACCAACACCTCTATCAAGTTCATATCTCCGACTGTCTTCTCCATTAACCGTTGGAACGTGGCGGGGCCCCGTGAGGCCTTGAGGCATTCTGTTGAACTCAAAGAACCCCAGTGGGCAGATGAACGCAGTCTTCTCTTTGTCTTCAGGACGCATTGGTATCTGATGGTACCCACTTCGTAGGTCTAGTACACTAAACCATTTTGCTCCAGACAAAAACTGTAGGGCATCTTCTATCCGAGGAGTAGCATATTGATCAGGAATGGTCCTCTGATTTAACGTGCGATAGTCTATACATAAATGGATAGAACCATTCTTCTTTTGAACCATCACTATGGGAGAGGCATAAGGACTCCTGGACTCTTGAATCACCTTAGTCCTCTGTAGTTAATTTAGCTATTCTCATAGATCATCCAAGTCTCTCAGCGGAACTCGTCTTGACCTTTCTTGAAACGGCTTATCCTCTTGTAGTCGAATGCGATGTTCAGTACTCTTAGCGCATCCCACGTCGAACTCATCCTTCGAGAACAAGTCCTTCCATTTTTTAATCTGGGACTGAAGTTGTTTCTTCCATTCAAACGAGATGGGAGCGTCTTTAGGATAGAACCGTTCAGCTGGAATATCTTTGTTCACTCCCCCTCCTAAATCAGTAGGGGAGAGAGGCGTAACAGAAGCCACTTGTCCTAGGGGCATTCGTGCTTTTAGGACCACTGGAGAATCAGATACATTACATACACTGACGGAAATTCTTCCTCTTGCCCATTGTAAAGCTCTTGTGGAGATTATCTCAGGGATTACTTCCACTCCGGCCTCACTCTCGCAACTGGTATCAGTTTCCAGTACCACATAAGGACCCAGTTGTCATCCGTTCAACTTGACTGAAGCCCAGAAACTCGCCACTTCTCCTGATTGCAGAACCTTCTCTGTTCCTCACAAGCCCCACTTCGGCAGGTGCCCTCTGTTCTTCGACCATTCGTTGATAGACTGGACGTAACCTCGGATGCACTCCTCTTGTAGAACCTTCTTCCATCACTATGGGAGTCAGAAGACGCCTCACCAGATCACTATTCATCCCCACTATCATAGAACTTCTGTTGGCTCCTGAAGGGCGAGGACACACAATGGCCAATGCATCACAACCTCCAGACTGTCCGACGACTTCGGATCCAATTTCTAACTTCACCTGTAGATATCCATCATAGGGAAGTTTCTCAGTTCCGATGCCCCAGATCTCAAGGTCCTTTAATTCCTTTAAAGGTATGTGTTTCAAGTGCTTCTCGTAGAAGTCTCGATAGATCAACGTCACTTGAGCACCTGAGTCTAATAGAGCTTTAGTGTAGACCCCCTCTACTTGGATTGGAACGATGGGAGAAGGACCTATCAGCTGGTCAGGAAACTTGTTCGTAGCCGCAGGAGGTATAGACCCAGTTCGCTGTACCCTAGCCTTCTTCCTGACTCGTTGAGGTCTTGAGTGTGCATTGCTTTCCCGCGACATAGGACCGGATACTAAGGGAGTAACTCTTTCAGTCCTGGCAAACACAGCATTTGGCACGGATCTGGGCCCTCTCGGCCTTTCATTTCGGACTTGAAAATTGGAGCGGTTTTTGACAGTCGGGCACCTAGTTTGCTCCCTCACCAGGGCCCTCTGGATTTCCCGCTTGCAAGGTGGACAACAGTTTCTCCACGGCCTTCAGGAGTTCTTCGACCAGTTTCTTTTCAGCCCTCCCTTTTGGGCACTGAGCCCTGAAATGGCCGATTTCCCCGCAGCCAAAACATTTCTTTCTCGAGAGTGTGGGCATATTCTCTTCTTGCGGCTCACTTGGGGACCCCCTGTTCGAGGCTACAGCAACCCCCTCAGTTCTGGTGTCCTTAGCCGACAGCAATGTCATTAACTCTATCATTTGCGACATCTGAGTTTTCAAAGCCAGCACTTCGGTCTGTATGTCCTCTACACAGAGAGTTCCTACTTCTGCGGTGAAAACTGTGTGTGAAGCATTAGCAACCCTTTTAGCCTTAATTAAGGCCTCTTCTTCTCGGATAGCTTTTACCAGTTTGGAATAGTTCAGTCTCTTGCTCTGGTATCTAGTCTGAAATTTTAACATTATGGGATCCAGTGGGAGTGCTCCTTTGAAAATCTGATCCATCAAAGCTTTGCTTGCATGACTCGGTTCCATGCCTCCTTTTAGAATAACCTGATGGATGATTTTATCCAGCCGCTAGACATAGGTGGACAATTCTTCTCCTTCCTTTTGATAGGTGTGAGAGAACTTGTGGATAAACTCGGCACAATCCTCCACTCCCCCGAAAATTTCCTGTAAAGCTTCTAGATACTCAGCAGCAGTGCAGCCTGGCTTGTCCCCTTTCAGATTTCGGATGACATCTGAAGCAGGAGCTCTTAAGCTCTCGATCAACCTTTGTCTCTTCACGGTGTCAGCAATTTCCCATTCTTCCACGGCTTGCACTGCCTGATCTATCCAAGTCTCAAAGTCCTCTTTTCCAGCTGACACAGGGACCTTACCAGAATAAAACCATAACTTGCGATATCCATAATTGGCAGACGCAGCGGAGTTTTGGGCTAATGTTTCCACCAGTTTTCCCATTGCGGTAAAGAATGCAACAGGAGGGAACCCTGTCACCGGGGTAGAAGTAGTATCCGGTACCCTGTGACTTGACGTTGTCGGGCTAGCCGCGGGAACGTTTGCGGGATCACCACGTGGTGCACTGGGTTGGACCAGTTGAACTTCCACATCGTCGGCCAGCTCCACACTCGCGCCCTGAAAACACCCTGGAACATCCTTTCTCCACTCAAAAAGAACATATGTGTGAGAAGTCTCTGGGTTCGCCTTAATGTCCAGTATTGCCCTCCTATGATCTGGTGTCAGCGTGGCCACGGCCCGGCGAATTTGGTCTTCGGCCCAAGTGTCTGCAGGAATGTCCATGACTATGCTTAACCCCATCTGGCTATTTTGCTCCTCACACCATTTGGCAGCAGTGTCTGGATCCATAATTAACCCTTGAATTGGGGTATCCACAGAGACTGGAATCCCGGAACGAGCCCCCACGTGTAGCACTCACTCCCGGAGGAGCCGCTGAATAAACCTCGGCTTAGTCTCACCGCACTAGGAAATAACTATACACCAGCACCATTGTGGATTTTTATGTATTATATTCTTTACTGATCCCAATAAAGCAGCATATATTACGCATATACGGTATTTAAATGACAGGAATTCGTAACGTGGGAAAAAACACGCGGCGGTAAAAGAAATGGTTAACCCCCTCAGTTCTGGAGTGTAAGTCCCGTGAATAATAGCTCAAAAATATGTATGTGTGTTGTCTCGGGTACCCGGGTACTGTATTCAACTGGCCAGTGAATGAAACAAAACAATCTTCGACTAATCACCGTTGGGGCCCTGTGGATTTAAACAATATTGCAGCTTGTGTTTCTTATTTGGGAACTGCAGCCTGGGAGGCCTCTCACCCAATCCGATGAACGAGACTGTCCAGCACCCAATGCCTCAATCAAAGGATCTTCTCCGCTGTACAATGGGACTCCATGCCACTGAATCTGCTCCCTGCTTGCCAAATCTCCGCAACTGGAACAACGATCCACCACCTGCACTCCCAATCGATCAGCACGGTCTCCTAACTTGGGGTCCTGCTGGATCTAGCTCTTCCTCCAGACCTCTCAACGCTGCGCAGGTAGGTCTTAACATGGTCACTGTCCCGATCTCCAGCACCAGTAAGACAGCGTCTGTACTCCAGCCTGGTTGCGATCCCTGACAGCTCCAATGTGCGTCCTCCACCTTTCACTGCTCCACTCACTCTGCTTCTGCCTGGCACGAGGCTGTTGATCTCCTTCCTTTTCCTGTACCACCCCCTTCCTGTTCTTACGCAAAGGATGATGGTAGATGTAGTTCAGTTTTTGTCCTGCATAGTCTAACAATGTTTCTGTCTCCCTCTGGTGGCAGCAATAGTTCAATGTACCAGAATACAGTGTTTTTTAAAGCAGCGCTACACTAGCATCACCGAGGTGGGGCGCAGCCCCTGTACGGAAATGAGTCTCCTCGAGGAAGACGACGGAGACGTGGGAAGGGCGTTGATCATGTAAAAGCTGGGAATGCTTTTCAGGCAAGTTGAAACCTCTGACATTATGACTAACCATATGAAGGTCATGGGGAGAAAACAAAGTGCTTCGAGACGACATTGGAACTGCAGGGTACCAGGGACTGTAATACTAGGGAAGATGCGAGGAATTGGAGGGTGGGTCTTGGAAGGGGGGAAAAAGGAGGGGCAGGTGGAGGACAATTAGGAAAGAGCAGGAAGAGATATAAAAATAATAAGATAGGCGAGCGTGGCCAACTGTAGAAAGGAGCAGATGTGTTTTGGCTGAGCTCCGTTTGTATTTGCTGACTAAGGGGGATTTTACAATAGATCCCCCTCACAATTTACCCTCTTTGGAATCCCTGACCAGTTGGCCATCGGGTGGAGTGCTCCAGAGCCTGGTTTGAACCCCCCCATCCTGAGCTGAGAGCTGAATAATGGGAGCTGTCATTGTTTTTCGGTGGGAGAGCTGTCGCCATTTTGAGGCTACTTTCTGGTTCCCTTTGATGCCCTGCTTCTTGTGCCTTGTCTTGCATAGATTCCTCATTGTGTGGCCTTCCTAATTGTTCTGGGTGGATGGAGGGCCCCAATCTACTGGCCACTGTCGATGCCCCTGCGGCAGAGATGAGGGAGGAGCGAACGAGATGCCGACCGCCAGTACCTCTTTCCCCTTTTGGAGGCTTGGAGGCCGCACTCATACGCATGGTGGACTTTCTGGGGAAGTTTCCAGGGGATGAGGGGAGCCTGATTTTGGAGGACACCTGGAGACAACTGATGGTGGTGATGAGAGGTGGCGGAGATGAGAAAGCCCTGAGCAGATTGGAACTGGGAGCTGACTCACCTGGATCTCATACCACAGCCAGCTGATGGTGCACTGCAGGAGGCTGAATCTGATGGCTCTGACCCGGCGCTTTGTGGGGGCTCTCCATCTTCGGAGGTGACTTCTCAGCTGGACAACGAACACGGGTGGCATGCAGGTGCGACTGAGGCTGAGCCGGTGATCACGTAGGTGAATGCTGCAGAGCTTTCTCCGGGGGTCGTTCTGGTGGCGCTGAACGGGTATGATGGGCCCTGCACTGGTCCCGTGGGGCACCTGGAACATCCGCTGGAACGGCACGGCGGCTGGGCGCTTATTGTGTCCTGGGCTGGAATCGTCTACTTGGAAGTGTATGCAGGCCCACTTTGTAGCTTGACACAGGCTGAAATGTATTACTGCCCCGTATGCCCTAGTCACTGGCCCACCCTGCAAAGCTGAAACTCCCTCTAGGAAGGAACTGCAAGGCCCACTTTTTACTCTGGGTAAACGCACGTTTATATTATGCTTTCTCTCACACTTCTGCTCTTTACTTCTACCTTTCTCCTTAAATGGAACTCCTGCCCCTCTACCACCGACCCCTACACTATCTGCATCTCTCCCTCCCTCCTCTCGTCCCACATGATGGCCTCGCAGGAGCTCCTTTGTTTCCTCAGAACATGGTCTCCCTCTATCTCTCGTGCTGCCAATCACTCCCACAAATCCCATTCCCACCTTCTCTTTCTCACCCTCCTGCTGTTACTCTATTCAGGTGACATATCCCCTAACCCTGGCCCCACAACACATCCAATACTTCCCTCTCTTCCTATCTCCATCGCACATAAATCACCTCCCTGCAAGCCCAGCAACCTCATTCCCATAATCCCTCAGCGCCTGTCCTCTTTCTCCTGCGCACTCTGGAACGCTCGCTCTGTGTGCAACAAATTCACAGCAATCCATGACCTCTTCCTTTCAAACTCCTTCAACCTCCTAGCTTTAACTGAAACCTGGCTAACTCCCTCTGACACGGCCTCCGTTGCTGCTCTCTCACATGGCGGTCTACACTTGAGCCATACCCCCAGACCGGGTGAGAGAAATGGTGGCAGGGTCAGAATCCTGCTCTCTCCCACCTGCACCTACCAGCATCTCCCTCCACCCCCATCCCTCTCCTTCTCCTCCTTCGAGACACACTGCATCCGCATGTTCTCTCCTCTGGCCCTCAGGGTGGCAGTCATCTACCGCCCACCGGGACCAACCTCCCAGTTCTTTGACCACTTTGCTACCTGGCTTTCTCACTTCCTGTCTTCTAATCTTCCATGCCTAGTTCTCAGGGACTTCAACATTCCCATTGATGATCCTTCTGCCCCTGCTTCCTCCAAACTTCTTTCACTCACGTCCTCCCTTGGACTCACACAATCCTCCCTCCTCCCTACCCACCGCGATGGTCACACTATTGACTAGGGATGTGCATTTCGGGTTTCGGAATTTCGGAATTTTCACGAAATTTTCCGATTCGTGTTTTCGGATGCGGCCGAATTTCCGAAAAATTTTAGATCCGAAAAGTTCAGATCCGAAATGTTTTCTGAGCCGAAACGAAATATTTTCGGATTTTTCGAATGGACTTGAAATGTGTCAAACGAGGAGAACAGATGTTCCGAAAAACGAAAATTTTCCGAAAACGAAAATTTTCCGAAAAACAAAAATTTTCTGAAAAACGAAAATTTTTCGAAAAAACGAAAGTCGATACAAAAAACGGGCAAAATGACACGAAAAATACGAAAAATGGTTGATATTCCGAAAAATGTGCAATTCCGAAAAACGAAAATTTTCCGAAAATTACAAAAAGTCGGTACAAAAACCGATCACAGTGACACGAAAATACGAAAAATGGTCGATATTCCGAAAAAAAATGTACCCGAAAAACGGGCCGAACCGAATCGAAACCGATCGAAACGAGCCGAATCGAAAAGTTTAAAAATCCGAAAAATCGAACCGAATCGAACCGAAAAAAAAATCGGTGCACAAGCCTACTATTGACCTTGTCTTTTCCAACCTCTGCTCCATTTCTGAGTTCAACTGTCGCCATTTCCCCATCTCTGACCACCACCTTCTCTCTTTCAACCTATCTGGACTTCCTAAACACCCTGCTCCCCCACCCTGCACACACACTCACAGAAATCTACATGCTGTGGACCCCCATCAATTCTCCAACCTACTTCACCACCTCCCTCATACCTCATCCTTCACCTGCCCTGATGCTGCCACTAATCACTACAACACTACACTTATCTCTGCTCTAGACACTCTTGCTCCTCTTCGACTCTGTAAGGCCCCACGCCGCCAGCTTCAGCCCTGGCACACCATCCAGACTCGCTACCTGCAAAGATGCTCCCGCACTGCAGAGCGTGCCTGGAGGAAATCCCGCTCTGAAGCTGATTTTGTTCACTTCAAGTTTATTCTCCGGTCATACACCTCTGCCCTCCACTTGACCAAACAATTCTTCTTCTCATCTCTTATATCTACGCTGTCCTCCAACCCTAAACGGCTCTGGTCCACCTTCAACACCCTCCTCTACCCACCTGCACCTCCCCCCACAGCTGCCTTGAGCGCTCAAGACCTGGCAGACTACTTCCTCAGTAAAACTTTAACTATCAGAAGCAACATCCCAACACAAGATAGTTATCTGCCACCTCCACTCCCACAGGTCCCCTCTGCCGCCCTCTGCCGCTTCCTCCCAGCCACTGAGGAGGAAGTCAATTCCTTATTGTCCTCCTCACATCTCACCACGTGCCCGCTCGACCCCATTCCCTCACATCTAATTCCTCCCCTCTCCTCCTCCCTCACCCCTGCTCTCACACACATCTTCAACCTATCTCTCTCCACTGGCTCCTTTCCATCCGCCTTCAAACACGCGCTAGTTACCCCTTTACTAAAGAAACCATTCCTCGATCCCAACCCTCCATCCAACTACCGCCCTGTATCCCTGCTTCCCTTTACCTCTAAGCTCTTAGAAAAACTAGTCTTCAACTGCCTCTCCCTCTTCCTGTCCTCCAATTCCCTACTTGACCCCCTGCAATCTGGCTTCCGTCCCCTACACTCAACTGAAACTGCCCTCAAAGTCACCAACGACCTCCTAACTGCTAAAAAACACGGCCACTATTCTATTCTCATCCTGCTTGACCTCTCGGCTGCTTTTGACACTGTTGACCACCCCCTCCTTCTACAGACCCTCAACTCTCTGGGTCTCGGTGACACTGCACTTGCTTGGGTTGACTCCTATTTATCCAACAGGTCCTTCTGTGTGTCCTTTGCTGGTAACCCCTCTTCTTCATTGCCTCTATCTGTTGGTGTACCACAAGGCTCTGTCCTTGGTCCTCTGCTCTTTTCCATCTACACCTCCTCCCTGGGCAAAATCATCAACAGCTTTGGCTTTAATTACCACCTCTACACTGATGACACTCAGATCTACCTCTCTACCCCTGATCTCTCTCCCCTGTCCTTTCAAAAGTCAGTGACTGTTTATCAGGAATCTCCTCCTGGATGGCCTCCCACCACCTAAAGATCAACATGTCAAAGACTGAACTCCTACTTATTCCTCCCTCCAATGCCTCCCCACCTCCTGACTTCTCTATCACGGTGGAGGGTATCACCATCTCCCCATCAAACCAAGTTCGCTGTCTTGGAGTTACACTTGACTCTGCTCTTTCCTTCATCCCCCACATCCTGTCTCTTTCCTCCACCTGCCGCTACCAATTGCGTAATATTTCCAGAATTCGGCCATTTCTTACCGCTGTCACCACAAAACAACTCATACACGCCCTGGTAATCTCCTGACTCGACTATTGCAATAATCTCTTATCTGGCCTCCCTCTGTCCCGCCTCTCCCCCTACAATCCATCCTGAACGCCTCCGCCAGGCTAATTCACCTCACCCGCCGCTCTGTCTCTGCCACTCCCCTCTGCGAGTCCCTTCACTGGCTCCCCATCCACTGCAGAATTAAGTTCAAAATCCTTATCCTTATCTACAAAACCCTCACTAACTCAGCTCCCCACTACCTGTCCTCACTAATCACCAAATACACCCCAGCCCGCTCCCTAAGGTCAAACAGCGACCTGCGCCTAGCTTCTCCCCGCATCACCTCTTCCCATGATAGACTGCAGGACTTCACACGCGCAGCCCCCATTCTCTGGAACGCTATCCCTCGTACGGTCAGACTTTCCCCTAATTTCTCTTCCTTCAAACGCTCCCTTAAAACGTTCCTTTTTAGGGAAGCCTACCACCCAACTCACTGACGCAGCCATCAATCACTCTCAGCTTGCAGTCCTCTCCTCCTGTTCCCAACCCCAACCCCTCTAGATTGTGAGTTCCTACGGGAATAGGGCCTCATCCCTAAATGAAATGTTGTTCAATGTATTGTAACCCTGTCTATACTGTGCCTATTGTACAGCACTGCAGAATATGCTGACGCTTTATAAATAAAGAATAATAATAATAATATTTACCCCCGTTGGTTATTTGAATTTTATGTTTTCCCTCACGAGCTGGGCTGTGCTGTTTCTGAGGACTCTCTCCTTTCATTAAGACATTCTTGCTGACTTTTTTTTTATATGTGGTTAGCCTCTTGAGACTTTCTTGAGACTTGTTCTGACACTTTTATATATATATACTAGATGGATACCCGTGCTTCGCGCTGAAACGTCAGGCTATGCAGGCGATATTAGGTTCACAATCCATTGGTTTAGTGGTGGTTGAAATACATAAGGGATGATAATAATAAGCAATAAAATAGATGGGTTTAAGCCCTTTAATCCCACCAGCAACCCTGGGTTTTTTGTTTACGTATACCGGGCTAATTACTTGTATAGCAGAGACTTTCAATTTGTCCCTCAGATGAATTGCTCAGGACCTCCCTGTAAACAACATTCCTGGTTTTACTCTCTGGCTGGAAGATGACCAGGCTGTCAGGTGAACTGTTGTGGAACAAAGAATGAAAGAACAGCGCTCCTACCCATGTGACAACTTATTCTAACCCCAATAATCACCAAGGTGTAAGGATAGGATACAATTCTCTTACACTTTTATATTTCTTAGGGAATAACGTCTCCAGGAATACTCCTTTTAACGGGGTCTAAATGTTAGATGGACATCTTAGGCCTCCAAACATAGGGGAAAAACAAAGATAATGGTACAATAGTGCAGATCAATCAGAAATAACTTGTAGGAAAAAAATGGATTGAGTTTCAATAGTTCATTGCACTCACACTCTTTGAGAGCTCACTAGCTCTATTTATATCACGTTACGGACTGTTAAGGCTAATCCGTTAGCCCGACTTCTCCTCCTCTGGATCACTTTCCTCTATGTCTCAAAGAAAAGAGAAGACCTTTATGGCAAAGCAACAGTGATCCTTCACATAAAATTATGACCCCAGGGAAAGGAATCTCACTCACCCTCTGGGGAGCTGTACCAAGCTCTAAGGATCCACCTCTCACATTGTTTAGGCACAATTTTAAAAGCCTCTTTCAGGATAAGAAATTCCAAAGGACTGCGGACTTCATAATAAGCAGGTTTTAATAATAAAAATGAAATATATAAATCTAAAATAGAAGCCAGACGCTTTTCGCGCATCAATGCACTTCCTCAGTGGCAGTAAAAAAGAGATTACATTATAACATCCTACTCCATATATATATATATGTCCCCTTTGATAGAAATATGTCCTTCATTGGTTCCATTCGTTTGCGCCATTTCAGATGCGGTCGCAATCGCGCCATTTCTTCCTTCCGCTTTCAGTACGTCCAAGGTACATCAGAAGCGTTTCACTTCCGGGTCCATTCTCCAGCAGTGAAGCTTTTCTCATTCCAGATTTCACGCGCATGCGTGTGGGCGCCTTCCTTATTTCAGTTTTGTTTTCTCCCGATAATGTCCATGTGCGCATGCGTGGGAGATCCGACCTCTGTGTCAATTATTCCGTGATTACGGAGACACAGAACGGAAAGGAAATAAAACACAATTTAAAGGTTGTTTTAAAACTGGGCATCTTTTATAGCCATAGTTCCCTTCTAAGCTATACACACATGGCCGGTGCTAGACTATCTTGCGCCCTAGGCAAAACCAGCTACTTGCGCCCCCCCCTGAAAAAATTATCAACTATTGAAATGAGGGGGGACACACACTGTGCACAGGGGCCGCACACGGTTGTTCGGTGCTCATCTTGCCCCTCTGCTGTTCGGGCCTGGGATCGGACTGTGCCTCTGGTTTTCCTCTGCCCCCTGTGCTTCTTACTTTCTTCTGTGCCTTTTTCTTTTCCCTTTTCTTTCATCTGCCTCTTTCTTTTCTTTCATCTGCCTATTTTTTTCTTTCTTTCTTTCGTGCCTTACTTTCATGTTTTTCCTTTCTTTCTTCTGTGTGTTTCTTCTGCCTCTTTTCTTCTTCTGCCTCTTGTGGCACCCGCACGTCATCTGGTGGCGCCTGCGCATCACCATAAAGACGCCCACCTTTTGCGCCGCTAGCAAGGGGTCCGTTTTGCGAGCTGACACTGCCGGCTACACAAGCAAACAATGAGAAAGGGGTACAATAATTGAACCTGGGTTGGGGCCAGCTGCGCACCTAGGTGGCACTGTGCCCTAGGCGGTTGCCTAGCTTGCCTAGTGGAAGCACCTGCCCTGTATACACACCTCCCATAATCAAGGCAAATCGAGACCAACCCGCCTTGTATTATATATAATTACTAGAACCCTATTATCATAGGGAACTCACAGCCTAAAAAAATCTTTTTTGTAATATGGTAAAATTTCTAGATTTCTTTTACAGAGTATTTTATGATGTTAGAATCCTAAGGTAGATTAAATTTAAAATCTAATAACTGATCTAGTCCGTCAAATATTGCACTTAAATGAATAGAGACACAAAATCTATTTTTTGTCTATTCTATCAACTTTTGTGCACAAACTTGATTGTGTGAGGGCCAAAAAAATATATTATACCTTAAGAAAGGGAGCATACTTAAACCGTATTACTGTAAATTATATTAATGGCTCATATTTATAAAATACTGGACAGATAAAAACTATCTACAAAAGGTTAATATAATGCAAAAAAGAAATAAAAAATATATATTGATTGGATTCCTACTCTGATAATATCTAAAAAAGAATTTTATATGTGTAAGGGACCGTAATCTTCTATATAAAAAATGGGATAAAAAAATATTATAAAAAATGGCACATTTCGAAGTACTTATTCAGACCTTTGGGAATCAGTGTGTCGAAATGAAAAATGAGCTTCATTTCATCTTGGTTTATTTTCTTTAGAGACTGGAGGGGTGAAGATTTTCTAAAGAAAATAAACCAAGAAGAAATTAAGCTAATTTTTCATTTCGACACACTGATTCCCAAAGGTCTGAATAAGTACTTCGAAATGTGCCATTTTTTATAATATTTTTTTATCCCATTTTTTATATAAAAGATTACGGTCCCTTACACATATAAAATTCTTACTGTAAAATATATAATTTACAGTAATACAGTTTAAGTATGCTCCCTTTTTTAAGGTATGATATATTTTTTTGGCCCTCACACAATCAAGTTTGTGCACAAAAGTTGATAGAATAGACAAAAATTTGATTTTGTGTCTCTATCCATTTAAGTGCAATATTTGACGGAATAGATCAGTTATTATTTTAAATTTAATCTACTTTAGGATTTTAACATCATAAAATACTCTATAAAGGAAATCTAGAAATTTTACCATATTTTAAAATAGATTTTTTTAGACTGTGAGTTCCCTATGATAATAGGGTTCTAGTAATTATATATAAAACAAGGCGGGTTTGTCTAAAGTCCTCAGCTTGATTATGGGAGGTGTGTATAACTTAGAAGGGAACTATGGCTATAAAAGGTGCCCAGTTTTAAAACAACCTTTGAATTGATTTTTATTTCCTTTCCGTTCTGTGTCCCCATAATCACGGAATAATTGAATAAGACACGCGTCTCGGTAACGCATCTGTCCATTCTTTAATATGCAATTAATTTTAAATTTTTTAATATACAATAAATTTTATATGGCTTATATTCTATTGACTACTCTCCTTGGATATATACTTGCCACCGCTTGGAAGCTCCTGATATCTGGCCCTCAGACGGTTGGGAAGAGGTTCTGGGTATCCACCATAGTGTACTTGATGCTGTATTGAGTGAGCCTATGTGGAAGAGGCTCCATATCTGCCATCGCAACCAGAGTTGAAGATTCAAGAAGGGATCCGCCACCCTCTATATGGCTGGAATCTCCTAAACCTCGAGCCAGGGATTTTTTGGGCTCTTATAAATGTGAGTTTCCATATTCCCACGAGTGATTTATTTGCCAATAATTAATTGGGATTTCCTGCACGATTGTTTCTTCATTTTTCTCTCCCCTCGAATCCTTTTTTTTTTCCTCTCTCTCTCACTTTTTTCTCCTTTCTGGCTACCCTCTCCATTATTGAGAGACGGCAAGAGATACACAGACCAAGAAAGGAGGACTATATTTGTGCATCGCTTGAACATAAAGAAAATTAAGTAAATTTTAAGGAATTTCTCCCACTGGTATTCATACTATTGTATTGGATATCACTGAATTTGCACATTTTGTACATTCGGACACTGTTGCACTTTATAGACTCTCCTATACCCATCGCACTGCTGGAATTTTATACATTGTTGCAATTTACTGTGTTCTATGGCACATTGCACTTTTACAGTATATGTGCACATTGATTGAATATTTGTCACCTTAAGATTGAAGCACTTTAACCCCTTAGGGACCTTGGACGTACCATGTACGTCATGGCAGCGGGTCTCTTTTAGACCCGCTGACGTACATGGTACGTCCTGCGGTGTTTTGAGCGCTGGAAGCGATCGGATCGCTTCCAGCAGCTCAAACGCCATTGCAGGATGCCTGGGAGTCCAGGCATCCATTCAATGGTGGTTACAAGTGCCGGGGCACATTGTGATCGCTCCCCGGGAGCGATCAACATCCGGTTTTACCGGAGGGGTGCCCGGCACTTCTAGAGAGTGCTGGAAGCGATCGGTATCGCTTCCAGCTGCTCTGTGTATATTGCAGGATGCCTCGACATCGAGGCATCCCTGCAATATGCTTACCTGCCGCCTTTCCGCTCAGTGATCGCTCCCCCGAGCGATCACTTCCGGTAGTGGCAGGAAGTACTGAGTGCCACGAGGTATCGTGGCACTCAGTACAAAAAAGATCACATGAGTGATCAGGTGCTCTGCTGGGTGCCTCGAGGGATCAAGGCACCCAGCAGAGTAAAAAAAAGTGTAAAAAAAAGAAAAAAGTTAAATAAAAATAAATAAAAATGAATAAAATAAAATAAACTGACAGCCAAGATGGCGCTGCCCTTCTAAGGGCAGGGTCATCTTGGGGCTGAGTGGGATGTTCCTAGCCTGCCTCATCAGAGAGGCAGGCTAGCAACATCCAATCAGAAGTTAGAAAAAGTCAAAAAAAAAATTCTATTTTGTCAGGTCAGGTCAATATTTTGTAAATATTGGCTCTGACCTCTGTGATTCTCCCTCCCTCTCCTCACTTGTGTTTTGGTGAGCGAGAGAGAGAGATCAGATTTGACGGGTTAGAGATTTTAGGTAGATTTAGTGAGATTAGAAAAATTGAGGCAGATTTAGAGAGAATTTAGGGAGATTTAGAAGAATTGAGGCAGGTTTAGAGTGATTTAGAGAGATTTAGGTGTTTATTTGTATTTTCTTGTGAAACCCAACGGTTCTTCTAAGAACCAATAATCCGTTTATAAAATTTTATAATTATTATATATAATGTCTGAGAGGGTGTACAGCGCCGAGGAGGCATATGCCATCCTGGCGTCAGAATCTGAGGCATCTGCGTCAGACTCAGACCCTGATTTCGACCCCGCTAACTGCTCAGAGACGTCGCTAGATACATCATCTACGCTGGCTGATGTATCTAGTGATGTTTCTGATGCAGATCCTGGGTCACCACCTGCCAGCAGGAGACGCACAGCTCCAGCTGAGGAGTGGGTAGTGCCTCATCGCCAGAGGCCAGATATCCCTCCTTTCACGGCAAATCCTGGCATCAATATTGATGTTGCAGGATTTACCGCCACACAGTTTTTGCTGGTGTTTATGGGGGATGATTTGTTGGGCCACATCGTGGCCCAATCAAATCTGTATGCCCATCAGCATTGTGCTGCGAAGCCAGACTCCTACTTGGCAAGGCAGCAATGGACCCCGCTAGATGTGCCAGAATTTCTGAAATTCTGGGCACTTACTATGCTGATGGGCATCATAAAGAAGCCCTCAATTTGCTCCTACTGGAGCAGTAGCCCCATCTGCTCTACCCCCATTTACCCCCAATCAATGTCACGTAGAAGGTATGAAAACATTTTGCGTTTCATGCACTTCAGTGACAACAGCCTGTGCCCTCCTAGAGAGCATCCCCAGTTTGACAGGCTGTATAAAATCCGCCCCCTGATTACCCACTTCGCCGCCAGGTTTGCAGAGGCTTATACAACTGGAAGGTATATCTGCATGGATGAATCCCTAATGAAATACAAGGGAAGGCTGGGATTCAAGCAGTATATTCCTTCCAAACGTTCCAGGTATGGAGTGAAGGTGTATAAGCTCTATGACAGCGAGAGTGGGTATACTCAGGCCTTCCGGGTGTACGAGGGAAAGGATAGTAGCCTTGACCCTCCAGGTTGCCCAGAACACATGGGAACCAGTGGCAAGATTGTGTGGGACCTACTTTTTCCCCTGATGAACAAAGGGTACCACTTGTATCTTGATAATTTTTATACGAGTGTCCCTTTGTTCAAGCTGCTGTATTGTTTTGATACAGCAGCATGCGGTACTGTTCGCAAGAACCACGTAGGTTTCCCAGCACAGCTTGTCCGCACCCGGCTAAAAAGGGGGGAGACCTCAGCTCTGCGCCAAGAGGAGCTGTTGGCGGTCAAGTACAGAGACAAGAAGGATGTATACCTTCTATCCACCATCCACACTGAGAGGTCTGTGGAGGTCTCTGTACGTGGCAGAGCTGAGCGCATCAGGAAGCCAGTGTGCATCAAAGACTATAACCGGCATATGGTGGGGTTGATCTGGCAGATCAGCTGCTCCAGCCCTACCAGATTATGCGGAAGTCAAGGGCCTGGTACAAAAAGGTTGCAATTTACCTGATGCAAATTGCAACCCACAATGCCTTTTTGCTCTGCAAAAAGGCAAACCCCGGAGTGACGCTGTCCTTTTTACAGTTTCAGCTCCAGGTCATTTTGAGGTTTTTGTACCAGGATGCACTTGCCCCCCGGGCGGTGATGGGGGACAGAGTTGGGGCTACACATTTTATTTATAAAATCCCCCCTACTGAGGGCAAACAGAAACCCCAAAAAAGATGCAGGGTGTGTTTCAAGAGGGGGCAGAGGAGAGACACAATCTTTTACTGCCCAGAATGCCCTGGACAACCCGGTCTGTGTCTTGGGGACTGTTTCAAGCTATATCACACTGTGCGTTATCTGTGATTTTTTTTTTTCCTTTCTATTTTTTCTCACACTCCAGTTAGTTAGTTCAGTTTAGTTTTTTTTTTCTTTTACTGCACCAGATTTTTACATTTTATTCGTACATTTTTATGTTCTACAATTGGTGCTGTATTTTTCCAAAATCTTTGCACACCTATGCATGGGGGGCATGGGTGTACTCAGGAGACCTTGCAGAAAACAACCTGGAGAGTTTTCATGCAGTAACAAACAACAGTGTCTCCTAAATCACAGTCCAAATCTAATGTGGGCGTAAAAATCTGAAAATTGAAAAATTACCTCCACATACCTTCTCAAATGTTTTGGGCTAAAACCGTTGCATCCATGGCATCAAAGCACTCCATATGCAATACCTTGGGGTGTCAACATAACATATATAAACAATTTTCTGGCAATAATTCAAACTGGGGTATGCGGTAGACCCAAAACCAAAGATAGGCCTAGCTGAAGAAATAATCTCAATTTCAACTCCAATGACAAAGTCATAAAAATTGTATTTGAACCTTCCCAAAATCCTGGCAAACCTATGCATGGGGGGCATGGGTGTACTCAGGAGACCCTGCAGAAAACAACCTGGAGAGTTTTCATGCACTAACAAACAACAGTGTCTCCTAAATCACAGTCCAAAACTGATGTGGGTGTGAAAGTGAAAAATGACCACCAAACAGTATCCAATTTGTTTGGAGCAAACGGTTGCATCCATGGCATAAAAACACTTAATTTACAATACTTTGGGGTGTTAGCTTACCAAATATATGCACGTTAATAAAATTGGGGTATGTGAAAAGGCCCCTAAAAAGAAGATAAGCAAAGAAGATACTGTATGTCAAATTAGAAAATTGACAAGCACATGTCAAAAGATTGGCGTAGCACCCCAAGAAGATGTTGCTGAACATATTTTGGGGTGTTTTTTGGCAGTAACCCATAACTGGATTTGACAATTCATGCCTAAAGTACAATGTGTGTGAAAAGATAACACAAAAAGTGACTACCTGGAAGTTTGACATAGAGCTAGTGCATGGAAAGTGTTAAAATACAACTCTTTGAAGCACCCTAGGGTGTGCCCTTTCTAAAAATATATGGTTTGATGGGGGTAAATTACTTTGGCCGGCTTCAAAAATGTCCCAAATAGGACATGGGTGCATGATGACGAAATGTGAAAATTCCAAGTTGGAAAACTGAAATGCGCACCCCCCAAATAAGGCCTATTAGCCCCCAAATGACCCGACATACCTATACATGGATGGTATCAATTTACTCAGAAGATGTTGCTGAACATATTTTGGGGTGCTTTTTGGCAGTAAACCTTAAAGTTCACAGTACATGTATTCTTAAATTCCGTTCAAAAAAAACAAAATCACCAAAACTTTTTTTTTCTCAAACTTTGGCATAGATTTGTGGTAAAATGATTTGCATGGAAAGAGTCAAAATACCCCAAGTTTAATACCTTGATTTGTGCACTTTAAAAAAATATGTATATGTGGAGGGTTATTCAGAAATTAGTGACAGATATCAGTGTTACAATGTCACTAGCACTAGTTTTGAAAATAAACTCTTTGCAAATGGCAAAGTGCTACTTGCACTTATTGTTGCATAAAATAAGGAAAAAAGCGAGGAATATGTAAACATTGGGTATTGCTAAACTCAGAACTAAATTTAGAAACTACTAAGGAATTAAAAAATTTTGACGGTTGTTGATACATAAGAAATTTTGGGGGTCAAAGTTTGAAAAAGTGGTGTTTTTTCAATTTTTTTTGTCATATTTCACAATGTTTTTTATAGTAAATTATATGAAATGATGAAAAAAATGGTATCTTTATAAAGTCCATTTAATGACGAGAAAAACAGTGTAAAATATGTGTAGGTTGCATAAACGAGTAAGAGGAAAATTTGTCCAAACACTAACAGAGCAGAAACGTAAAAACAGCAGCGGTCACTAAAGGACGGATTTGTGTAAAACCGCCCGGTCACTAAGGGGTTAAGACTGAAGCACTTTATGTTTGATACACTTCTTTGTTGAAGTCTACCTTTAAATCTATTTTGATGCGCTACAAAGGTTCTATCTATAATTTCATTCTTGGTTAATGCAGATTTTGGTTGTTTTTTCTGTATATTGCGCTTACCCCTTTGGGCAGCATCTCACTACTCACTACTATTTGTTCTCTCTTCTGTGAGCATAACAGTATTACGCTATACACTCTCTATTTGTCTGAGGTTCTACTTGCTACATCCCACTTTCCCAGACAAGAGAAAGAAAGAAGAATAATCGTGTTTTGTGGGTGAAGCCCACCCTATAGTGGCTTACAGGCGATGATAGAGAGCCTTACAGGCTCCACCTTTGTGAGTGTGCAATTGCTACTTTCTCCATATGTTTATATTTGACCCTCTGGTATTGCACAATTTGTTTTTTATTCTCATTCTTTAGGTCCATGCCTTTTCCATCCGGTATATACCTAAAATGAGTATTTATATTTTTACACTCCATTTTTGTCACTTGGTGTGAGTGCTTCAAGTGTCTGCTTTTGTGCGCTCCCTGTTTTGCCTTTCTGGTAATTCTGTTTTTCTCAATGGTTTATAATGGCCCCGTATATATTTATGTAAGGTTAGCAGATCCCCTCTGAGGTGTATTTTACTGTTTTTCATCTTGAGTGTTTCCTGGTGATTAAATCTATACTATCCTGGGAAAGACATCCACCCTCATTTGAATTCCTAATACTTGGATCTCGAGAAGGGGAAGCGGGGTCCCTCCCTAAATTCACCATTTGCCTGCTGTTTGGTGCCGTTTATTGAAATTGGCACTAGAAAATGTGAGTATAATTTTTTCTTTTTTCAGCCATTTCTCTTTGGACATACAGTCTACACAGAATTTTTTCTTTCTTTTTTTGTTCTGTCCTTCTCTCCCCTGCCTTCCCACCAAGAAATTATTTAAGGTACATCAACCTTTACTGGAACCGATGGAAATTAGTGCCAGCGCCTGATATCAACTCTGTGACCTGCATCTTTGATTCAACGGACTTGGGGATTTGCCATTTTTCCTGGTATTACAGGCTGCTGCACTTATGAATCTGGCCAGTATACACGTCCTATTTTTTTTCTATAGACTAAAGACAATTTATGGACTTGTTTTGAATCTGAACAATTAACCTTTTATAATTAATTAATTTAATTGTTTTTATTGATATTTAATTGAAGACCATTTGCATTCCTTGGTGTTTAATTTTATGCTTTCTGTTTTTTTCTACTACAACTGCACTTTTTATATATATTTTTTCCTTTTATTTATTTTTAGCAACCACTGCACTTTATTTATATCGAACCTTTATGTTTTTTATATTTTTTATGTTTTTTTGCTCAGTTGTCATTATAGCGTACCCTTTTGAGATAATTTATGCTCATTTTTAGAATATTTTTACGCTCTTTTATATTCATGTCAATCTCTGCAATACACAATTTTACTTACATTGATTGATCCAATCACCTACCATTATATCACCACACTATACAGTTTGTCATCTACAAGTTTGTAGTATAGGTGGTCAATCCTATTCACCTATCTGATACTATATTATCCATTAGTTTGGATGTTTACACCTTAATCAATTGTTAGCATTCACAGTGTTACCTTATTTTGATTTTAACACTATCACCAAGTCCCTGCACTTGACAATAGAGCCATCTAGTGGCGCCACACAGAAACTAGACCTTTCTCTAAACAGGTTTAAGCTTGTTAGTCTTTCCTCATAACTTAAACCTTCCATTCCCCTTATTAATTTAGTCGCCCGTCTCTGCACTTTTTCTAGCACTATAATATCCTTTCTTAAGACAGGTGCCCAAAATTGCACAGCATATTCAAGGTGCGGTCTTACCATTGACTTATACAGAGGCAAAATTATGTTTTCATCCCGAGAGTGAACTCCCCTTTTAATGCATGCCAATACCTTGCTGGCCTTGGCAGTTGCTGTTTGACATTGCACATTGTTACTTAGTTTGTAGTCTATGATTATGCCAAAATCCTTCTCCGGCTTGGATTTCCCTAACTCTGTACCATTTAGGGTATAAATTGCTTGGGTGTTCTTCACTCCAAAATGCATAACTTTGCATTTATCTAAATTAAATTTCATCTGCCATTTAAGTGCCCACTCCCCAATCTATCTAAATTCCTCTGCAGCGAAGTAACATCCTACTCACATTGTAATACTTTTCCTAGTTTTGTGTCATCTGCAAACACTGATACATGACTTTCAATGCCAATCTCAAGGTCATTTATAAATAAATTGGTCCTATAACAGACCCCTGAGGGACACCACTTACCACTGATGTCTTTCTTGAAAATGTACCATTTATGACCACTCTCTGTACCCTATCTTTTATCCAGTTTCCTATCCAAGAACAAGTATTTTCATCTAGACCATTTTTTCTAAATTTAAATAGTAACCTTTTGTGTGGAACTGTGTCGAAAGGTTTGGCAAAATCCAAGTAAATCACATCCACTGCGACCCCCTGATCTATACTTCTACTTATTTCCTCATAGAACGTATGTTAGTCTGACATGATCTGTGTTTCATAAAACCATGCTGATTTTTGCCAATTACATTATACCTCCCAATAAATTCCTGAATACTATCCCTTAGTAACCCCTCAAATACTTTCCCAGCCACAGATGTTAAGCTCACAGGTCTGTAATTCCCAGGCACAAATTTTAAACCTTTCTTAAATATAGGGACCATATCAGCTTTTCTCCAATCCTCTGGTACAATTCCTGAAAGAAAAATAATCTTGAAAGATTAAGAATAGAGGTTTACATATTTCAACACATAGCTTCCTGAGTACTCGCGGGTGAATTCCATCCGGCTCTGTGGCTTTATTCACATTCACTTTGTTTAATTGCTGCAAAACCTTGAAAAGTGAAAAGAATAAACGGTTGAATAAATATTTTAAAAAAAGGGAATATTTTTTACATTGAAACCTATGGTGGAAAAAAAGCCTCGTTGCTTTAAAATAAATTAGGAAACCTAAAATTTCACCCAAAAAAAATCGCATAAAATGCCTAAAAAATAAA
Source organism: Leptobrachium leishanense (assembly GCA_009667805.1). Classification (NCBI taxonomy): domain Eukaryota; kingdom Metazoa; phylum Chordata; class Amphibia; order Anura; family Megophryidae; genus Leptobrachium; species Leptobrachium leishanense. The sequence goes on from CM019064.1 coordinate 164,208,100, forward strand.
TAAACTTTTTGGTGGAAGTAAAACATATTTACAGTTTAATAAATATTTAATAAAAACAGGGACATTTTATCATTGAAACCTATAGGCAGATCCTATAGGTTTTAATGTTAAAAAAAATCAGTTTTTATTAGTTTGAAATAATTTTGTTCCATTTATTTTTTGTTTTGGGTAATTTTCGTTCCGTTTCTTTTTGTTGCGGATCATTTTTTTCCGTTTTTTTTTTTTGGTTTTGATAATTTTTTATTTTGTTTTGTATCATTTTCATTCCGTTTTGTATCATTTCGGATCATTTTCGGATAATTTTGCCTCCCGACATTTCATTTAGTTGTTTTCATTTTGCTACTGCAATTTGTATTTTTGGCCGTTTCGAATTTTAGGACGGGTGATTTTTCGTTTTTCAGGAATGAAACAAAAACCAGAAAACTGTGATTTTTGTCCAAATTTGAATTCGGAACGAAACGAAATATACGTGTCTAATCTTGGCGGCTTATCTACATATACAGTATATAAATATATATAGTTTCATAGGCTGAAAAAAAGACATGTGTCCATCGAGTTCAGGTCAGGGTTCAGACTGCGATTGATGCAGCAGGTGTGGTTGTGAGCCCAGGATGCAGTGAATAGGCAGGTTGCAGGGTAATTAAAGGGTTTATTTAAAGTAAACACAGAACATAAGAGAGACATGAACTAAATAAGGAGTAAGGAGATCAGAGCTAGACACTGGAGGAGACTGGGCACGATGGGGAAAAGATGCAGGAGAGGAGAGGAGATGCAGAAAAAGGAGGTTGAAGCAATAAAAGGGATGGCTGAGAGTTGTGGGAATGGAGGTTAAGGAGAACTAAATATGGGAGCAGTTAGGAAAGCAATAGAAATAACAAGATGAAAATAAGATACTAGAGAAGTGAGAGTAGAAATAGACACAAAGGGAATTTAACAGCACATCGGGCAAACAATGAATAAACAATAATACACTTAACAGATATATATACATAAACACAGATAACAGAAGCAACGGTCTCAGGCAGGGGGCAGGCAATAGAGTGGTCAAGTCCAAGCAATGGGTCTGGTTCACAGGGATCCTAGATGGGGAAATGGAGGGGCACTGGAAACAGGATGGGGATTACAGGTATGATGGTGAAATGTCCAGATAACAACGGAAGGAGTTCTCAGGAGGTCTTTGGCAATCAGATAGTTCAGATTCAGAGAGCTTTCAGGCACAGGTCTTTGCTGTCTTGGACTTCAATGTGGAAGTCCCCGGATGAGGGCGTAGCTTCCTTATAAACAGGTTACATTAAGGCAAGTTGAGCTCAGGTGTGGCTCCAGGGCTAGGATGCTAGATGCACACAGAAGGTCTGGGAACGTGTATTGTTCATGTTGCAGGGTTTAACATGGGTGCCAGGGGCCAGAGCGTGGTGACCCTGACAGAAACATACTGGGGAAAATTCTTTCTTGACCCCAGAATGGTGGTCAGCTTTCTTCCTGTATCAAGCAGCTTTTACCCACATATTACAGCTTATGACCCTTAATATTATGTTTTTGCAGGAAGTCATCCAGTCGTTGTTTAAAAGTCTGTACAGACTCTGACCTAATTACCTCAACAGGCAGAGAATTCCACAGCTTTATTGTTCTCTCTGTAAAATAACCCTTCCTATGCTTTAGACTGAATTTCCTTTCGTCTAGTCCAGGGGTCATCAACTTTGGCTCTACAAATGTTTTGGACCTACTTTTCCCATGAGGCTCAACCAATCTAATGAGTATCTGAGCATCATGGGAGATGTAGTTTCAAAATATCTGTAGAGCCAAGGCTGCTGATCCCTGGTCTAGTCTAAATGGATGATCTTGTGTCCTATGTATAGTCCTATTAATGAATAGGTTTCCAGACAATGGTTTATAATTGCCTCTTATATATTTATATAAAGTTATCAGATCCCCTCTGAACAGATCTAAGCTTGTTAGCTTTTCTTCATAACTTAACCCTTTCATTCCCCTTATTAATTTAGTTGCCTATCTCTGCACTTTTTCTAGCACTGTAATATCCTTTCTTAAGACAGGTACCCAAAATTGCATGGCATATTCAAGGTGCACTCTTACCATTGATTTATTAAGAGGCAAAATTATGTTTTCATCCCGTGAGTAAATTCCCCTCTTAATGTATGCCAGTACCTTGCTGGCCTTGGCAACTGCTGTTTGATATTGGGCATTGTTATTTTGTCTGAAGTCTGTGATTATTCCCAAATCCTTCTCCTTCTTTGATTTCCCTAATTCTGCACCATATAGGGTATAAGTGTCATACAGTATATATGTATATACTCGTGATTTTGACAGTTATTTAGTGTGGTATGTGACTGTCCGGGTTATTCAAAGAGAATCGAAAAGTCACCGCACGTTCGGTGACTTTTCGTTCTCTTCAATTCGGTGCAATTCGGTAATCCCATTTCGGCGACCCTGCGGTGTGTTCAGCAAGCACCACAGGGCCATCAAAGTGCAGGGAAAAGCTGCTGCACACCTGCCGAACACTCACCGCAAAACCCGGCGAATGCATGCCGAAAACCCGCAAAAACATCTGGATTAACCCTGCCGAACACAACGAAGAAACCCGAGCAGGAGCCGATCACAGCGCACAGCAGCCGCTGGAAAAACCTGATAGCATCAGATGATTGCCACAGCGAAGTGGTCAGGATGGGATTTACCTGCTGTAAAGGAGGAGATGTAGGCAGGGGAGCGGTTATGGAGAGCTTTGTATGTGAGCACAAGTATTTTGAAACTGATTCTAAAGGAAACAGGGAGCCAGTGTAGAGCTTGACAGAGGAGTGAGGTGTGAGGTGTAGGAGTCTGGCACAGGTGTTCATTACAGACTGCAGAGGGATAGTCTGGGATCGCTTAAGGCTTATTTTCTAAATATATATTAAATGAACAGTACAAAGAATTTTTGCAAAAGCAATATTGTCAACACTCTGTAAGCAACAGAGTCACTTAAAATACAAATAAAAAAAATAAGGATGACTTAATGCTGTATACTACTAAGTTTCGATAAATCTACAGAGTCCAATCTTTTCAGTGTTCAAATAAATCATTAAAGAAGACAATAATGTTAATTACAGTTGGACATTCTCCGATCTGAAAATATGAATCATAGACTCAAAACAATGTCATGTCTGAAAGTGTGATACTACTATTGTTTGTGATGACGTGAAATTACTGTGTTGTGAACATCATTCAAAATTGTTAAATGTTTGTGGGATCATAGTATTAAGAAGGAAAAATGAAATTGATGTGCAAACAATGATGATATACAATTAAAAATACTATTAAAAAATGCCTGTGTGTGAAAAAAATGTGAAACAATATAACTCATTGGGGAATTAATGTTGCATATAAACAGCTAATAAAATTAATAAAAAATGTGCTAGATTTATCAAGACGATAAAAAAGAGTTATAAGAGACATAGGGTCCTTTTACATTCCTAACACAAAAACGCTCGCGCAGCGAGTGAATTTTTGCGCACAGTGTTAAACGTTAACGCACAAAAATTAACGCTGGTATTACAATCCGCGTGCATTTTTTCATCCGTCAAAGCATAATGAGCACAAACAGGACGAGCAAAAATGCGCACAGTGGCGTCTCGCACACAAATCTTTGCATTTGGAATTGTTTTTCCCCCCAAATCACCTAATTTCAATTGAAATCCACACCTATCGCACGGTAATAAATTCACAGTCACAGCGTCCCGGGTGTTTGGTGGTTCTTGGTGAGTAGAGCGAGTGAGATAGCGACAGAGATAGAGGCGAGATCAGTGCAGGAGCAGGTACATTTGCGTCATATCACATAGATCCACATTACACATAATCACACGCACGCCTATACATTACTAAGCAGCACACATCACTACTCGTTAATACACGTTACACATAGTCACACATACACACATACTTGTCACAACCCCTATTGTATCTATTTTGTCCCCCTACCCCGTGTATTCCCCAATGTACTTTTGTGTCACTGTTTGTCATGGAGGGTGTAGGGAGAGGAGATGCAGGGAGAGGAGATGGAGGGAGGGGGTGTTGAGGAGCAGCACGAGGAGAGGTAGAGAGTTGTCAGGGCGTGAGAGTCAGAGCGACAGGACACGTGTGCAGGGTGGCAGTAGGAGTGGAGAGCGTAGGAGTGGAGAGCGGGCCAGTGTTAGAAGTGGAGAGCGTAGAAGTGCAGAGTGTAGAAGTGCTGCCAGGGCTGTGAGTCCTGAGAGAGAGGGGAGTGAAGATGCTAGGCCAGGCCCATCTAGCCAAGGGACAGGTTTTGCGCAAGGGACAGGACATGGAGTCAGAGAGCAGACACACTCCAGGACACAGGTGTCAGAGGGGGCCTCATCCCATCATTCGCGAAGAGCGCTATACGCTTGAGGAGAAAAATGTGTTGCTAGCGGCATACATGGCAAGGGCACAGCAGCTGGATGACAAGGCAACTACTGGACAGCACCATCAGAGGATGTGGAGGGAGATTCGAGGAGCTGTGTGTGCACTGGGGAGGAATCGATCCATCGAATCCATGAAGCACCGTTACCAGAACTGTAAGCGTGAGCTGAAGTCTAAGATGGCCAGGGAGCTATGAGAAGCGAGGCAGACTGGAGGTGGACCGCCGCACGTATATGTGTATGCACAGTGGGAGGAGCAGTTGAGGCAAAGGCTGAGTGTCACTGGCATGCAAGGTTTCCCCGGTGTCAACACCCAGCCAGGGGTAGGGGACACATCCACCGAGAGTGAGTATAGCTTACATCCAGACTATTACATGTGTCTAATGTGATTCAGATGTTTTGTACAGCCAAATATAGTATGCTGATGTTTGGACTACATATCCCATGATGCTCTGTCACCCAATTGCTACACAGTGCATCATGGGACTTGTAGTGCAAATATATTAGAAGGTGCCAGGATGCCTGAAACTGAGAAATAGACAATAATGTGAAGACGTAGTCCTGTGTCCAGGTGATATGGGGGAAATGCAAGAACAGAGTGGCTATGACTATGATTGAAAACTAGATCAAAGATGTCTTGGCAAGACAGGGTTAAATGTGTATTTGGTTAGTGGGGGGGATGCGTCTCATTCCTAATAGATATCAGTAGGGCCCTATACAATGGGTCTGATGCAGGTGTTGGAAAACCCAGCGCCCTGATGATTTGGGAACTACATAACCCATGATGCTCAGTCAACTATTAGGCTGACAGAGCCACATGGGAATTGTAGTTCAAGATATCAGGGAGCCAATTGTGCAGGTGTTAATCTATAGATCTCATATATAGGGATGGGCTGGCGGTTCGCTTCGAACATGAGTTCGATTCGAACATTGGCCGTTCGACCGTTCGTCGAACAGCGAACATTTCCACGTGTTCAGTTCATGTTCGCCCACAATGCACCACAATGAACCACAATGCACTTTTCCACTGGCCTGAAGCTTGTAATTGGCTACAGCCTTGCACCTGACCACAGGTCAGGTGCAAGAAGGTGCAAGACTATGCCAATCAGGGCTCAGACTCCTGATTGGGCAAATATTGCCCAATCATGGAATCACAGAGCTAAGTCACGCAGCACACTATATAAGGCTTCCACGCAGCCCCAGCGTGTTTTTGTTGCAGGAGTGAATCAGAGAGGAGATTGTTGCATATCAGGCTGTATCACTGAGTTATAGCAGATTTCTGGAAATTGGAATCTGTGTGTTGGCACTGACAGCTATCAGGGACAGGCTGTATTACTGAGTTATAGCAGATTTCTGGAAATTGGAATCTGTGTGTTGGCACTGCAAAGGCTATCAGGGTGTACCACTGACTTACACCAGAGTTCTGGGAATTTGAATCTGAGTGTTGGCACTGCCAGCTGGTGCCAGGCTATCAGGGTGTATCACTGACTTATACCAGAGTTCAATAGGAAGAACCACAATTTACAGAACATTCATATATAAGAAATTCTTAATTTAAACATATGGACATATGTTTAAATTAAGAATTAATTATGGTGCAATCATGCAATCATATAATCACTATACACATGATTATACAAAATGCCCCACGATTGCACCATAATTAATTCTTAATTTAAACATATGTCCATATGTTTAAATTAAGAATTTCTTATATATGAATGTTCTGTAAATTGTGGTTCTTCCTATTGTATACTAGATGCAAATGTTTGCTTTGATAGATTTTATTTCTATTGTGTTAGGTGCTGCTTATTCGTAATGGTGTTAGGCAATGCTTATTTGAAACAGTGTTAGACGCTGCTTATTTATATCAGTATAAACATTGATGGTCCTGTGTGGTCTGGCGTTTTCCAATTTGTGAGCGGCTAGTATCCGTCATCCTCTCTAAGATGCGATTGACACACCTCTTCTTTACATTTGGATGTCTATTACGCATGCGCCGTTTAGACGCATGCGCATAGCATCCTTGTAAGCACCGGACTCTCGTGATTTTTTTTTCGCGCGACTCCAGGTGTCTGATGTGGCGGCCGCCGTTATTTGACACAGGTGTGTGGGCACTCCATCTCCTCGGGGATTGGTTCTTATGGGGAATCTATGATATATATACATGTGGCACTCATACTTCCCTTGACAAAGACTGAGGTCGAAACGTTGGGATCCTTAGCGCTGCTCTCTGCTTGCTACTTTTTTCTGAAGTGCCGGGTAACTTAATTATATTTGTTACACATTGGTCTTATGTTTGGATCATTGATCTTTTCATTGTTATTTGAAGTGTTTGGCTAAATACTTCTATGTCATATTTTATTCTGTTATATTTGGCACCAATAAATTGTATTTTTTTGCTATTGGAGTGCATCCTATTCTGATTATTTTCTAAATGTTTTAGAGGTTTTTTGGGAAGCCTCTTATCAGGGAGTACACCCTTGCTTTTTTAGTGTGCAGGACAACTAATTTCTTTATTTACAAGCAAAAAGATGCCATACTGTGCTTGAGCTGGTTTGTTTAGGGGGGCCGTAGGCACACCGGGCCAGAAATTCTGTCAGCTCTGCAGGCGCAGAGATGGTTAACACAACTCCAGCTTGAGCTGGGAATAGTCGTCTGTGATAATGGCAGCAACCTTCTCTCCGCCCTACGCCTGGGTAAGTTGACACATGTACCATGCCTAGCACACGTCCTAAATCTGGCGGTACAGCATTTCCTAACCAGGTACCCAGGGCTGGCAGAGCTTCTCAGCCAGACCAGAAAAGTCTGCAGCCACTTCAGATGGTCATTCCCAGCAAGTGTTCGCCTGGCAGAAATTCAAAGAGAATTCCACCTTCCCACAAACCGTCTGATCTGTGACATGCCCACTAGGTGGAACTCGACATAGGCAATGCATCTGCACAAGCAGCAGAGGGCCATCAATGAGTACCTGTGTGAGTATGGCACAAGGACAGGTTCTGGTCAACTTTGTTTTTTTTCCCTGCAGTGGCTGATGATCAAGGATGCATGCACTGTACTGTCACCATTTGAGGAGGCAACGAGGATGGTGAGCAGGGACAGTGCATACATCAGTGACACAATTCCTTTAGTGTTCCTGCTGGAGCACACTCTGCGGGGAATTATAGATGTGGCACTAGAGGCAGAGCAGCGGGAGGTAGAGGAGGACTTCCCTAGCTCTCAAGGCCCCAGTCTTTACGCAGACAGCATTCCTGCGGGTCCTCAGATCAGACATGAGGAGGAGGAGGAATATTTAAGTTGTGGGGGCATTGAAGGTGGGGATTCCTCAAGGGAGGGTTTTGTGTCCCCAGAAACCCAAGGACTAGTATGTGGCTGGGAGGAGGTAGTGCACGATACGGTCATCCTCAGTGACCAGGAACACTCGGAAGCTAATGCCACCTCCAACCTATGCTGCATGGGCTACCTTATCCTGCAAAGCCTGCTAAAGGACCCCAGGATTCGTGCTATCAAGGAGAGGGATCATTACTGGTTGGCAACCCTTCTGCGTGGAACACAGCCCCAAGGCCACCCTGTTCCGCATGCTGTGGCTCAACCCCAGGAGCAGCCTGAACCCCAGCAGCAGGGTCAGCGACGCCAGGCTTGGCTACAGCAGGCTCGGCCTCAGCCTGGACCACAGCCTCCAGCCGCAGTGCCCGGCAATAAGGCACTGCAACAGCTCCTGGGCAACGTCACCCAACTGCTACAGAGACAGCAGACTGGGGACCAGGCAACTGCAATCCTGGGGTAGCAGATCCATGGGCTGCAGCGCAAGATGCATGCCGGGTGCTGCCAGGCACAGAGGGGCATTGCAGAGATTTGTTTACTGAGGGGGGACATAAGAACAAGCCTCAACCGCCTGGGCGACATCCTGAAGGCTCTGGTGGAGCAGCAGCGCTCAGGAACATGACCACCATCTCCTGTCCAGCCACCAGCACCCCAGGAACAGCCTCCAGCACCCCAGCCTCTAGCACCCCAGCCTCCAGCACCACAGCCTCCAGCACCCCAGCCTCCATCACCAGCCACCAGACACAGTACCCATCGTACAGCCATCCAGCCCAGTGCCTCAGCTTCTACCAATAGGGGGCAGCCAGCACTGCGTGGTGCTAAGAAGCCTAGGAGGAAGTGAGTTTTTTTAGTTTTGTCATGTCCATTTATTTCAATGTCTGTTTTTAGGTTTATGTTTATTTCTGTGACCAGTTGATGGCGTTTTTCAGTTAGGCAGCTCTCTATACAAAGCTATGTATGTTGCTTAAACCATGTCTTACAATTCCTCTGAGGCCTCCTATTCATACATATCCTAGTTCTGGGATATTGCACCTGAGTTTCACCTTGCAGCTCCTACTTTTTGACACCTGTGTCTTCATCAATGTTTGCTAATAATTGTGTCACAACTGTACAACAGGTTATGTGACCATGGTTAAGATAACAAGGTTATGTATTATGTGCTATGCTGCAATATGCCACATCACACTCTGACGTACAGTATATGGTGCTATGACATGATACACACATCATACATGTTGTATGGTGCGCATGTATCCTCTATTTTGTGATGCTAGTGTAGCGCTCACTCCCGGAGGAGCCGCTGAATTTAAACCTCGGATCAGTCTCCCCGCACTAGGGAATAAATATACACCAGCACTGTTGTGGATTTTATAAGTTATATAGTTTACTGGTCTCAAATAAACTGGCATATATAAAGCAGCACGGTATACATATATATTTACAGAAGTTCGTAATGCGAGAAACGCGCAGCGGAAAAGAAAAATGAATATTAACCCCTTCGTTGTTGGAATGTGAGTCCCGTACAGGTTGTGTCCCAAAAAGGTGTACGTGTATGCGTGTGTGGGTACCCGGGTACAAGATTCAACTGGCCAGTGAATAATTTAACTGTGTCTTCGACTAGTCACGTTGGGGCCCTGTAGGTTTAAACAAACTTGCAGCGTGCTTTACTAGTTTACTGTGGCTGGGAAGGCCTCTCACCCATCTGCCAGATACTCTGAGCTCTGCTCGACCCAGGACGTCTCTCTGCTTTACTTGACTGGGTCTCTGTGCCACCGGATCCACTTGTCTTGCTTGTCCGTTTCTGCCACAAGATGCTTCAGCTCGCCGCCTGCACTCCCATTAGGTCATCTGCGGTCTCCTAACTCGGGTCCTTCCGCTACTCTGTATCTGTATAAACTTATCAGCGGTGGATCGCTAGGTCTCTGGCAAGTAATGTGAACCGATCTCCAGCTCCGCAAGGCGCACCTGTGCTCCGGCCTGGTCACGATCGTTGTCTATCTCACTTGCGTCTTGCTCTCTTCACTCCTCGGCGCGCTCTGGGCTTCCTTTGCACGAGGCTGCGGATGTAAGTCTCTTCTTTCCACCCACTTCCTGTTCCCGGCGCAAAGCATGCTGGAAAACGTAGTCCCATTGTCCAGTGTCTCTTACATTGCGCTTGTCTCCCTCTGGTGACCAAAAATAAGTACTACAGCAACAGTGTTTTAAACCAGCGCTACACTCTCCCCCTCCTAGAACTCTTGGGTCTCTCCAAGGAGGTATAACAGTTGCATTACATTTAAACATAACATTAGGCAACATATACAGGCTCAGCAGCAAGCATACAATGGGTCAGATACACTTCCTCAAGTTGACTCATGCTTTTGACTACCTTAGCTAACATAGCAGACACTTCGGGCAACCTTCGCACTGTGGTGATGGCCTCTTCAGTGCTATGTCCTGGTGAGTCGTAGGTGAGTCTCTGGGGCGGTCAAATATAGCGTTTTGGTTCTGGCTCAATCAGTTCCTCCTCGGGTGGAAGTACTACAGGTGCGAGTTCAGTTCTTCCTTCCACAACAGGAACAGACATCTCTTCGGAGTATGATCCTTCCAGTGAAGGCATAGCACTGTAATCATAAGACTCGGCTTCAAGAACTACAGGGATTTCAGAAGTCTCGGGAACTTCCAATTGGAATTCAGGAGCCTCAGGCCTCAAGTTACTTTCCCACCGTTCAGGAACTGGAATGACCTCTTCAGGCTCTGGTGAGCGCATCCAGTCCAGACAAAAGCTTTCTTCCTCACTGTCCCTTTCACTCTCTTCGACAACCCGGGTCTGCTGAGACCGAGTAGAGGGAGTCAAACGTGGAGCAGGCGGGTTCGGCAGAGAAAGTTCGTCCCCAACTGGTATCCTCACAGCCTCTCTCAAAGGTAATAGATGATTCCGGTGCCAGTTCTTAAGAGGCCCAGCCTTTCCATCCGGTCGGATTTGGTAAACTGGCAGACCCGGCAGTTGCTTGCAGACAATGTAGACCTGAGAACTCCATCTATCCGCCAACTTATGCCTTGCAGCAGCACCCAAGTTCTTCAACAAGACCCTTTCACCAGGTTGTAGATCCTGTATCCGAACTTTCAAGTCATAGTTCCGCTTATTCCTTTGTTCCCTGTTTCCTGAGGTCAAGCGGGCCTGTTCAAATGCAGAGGCCAAGTTCTTCCGAAGTCTATCCACATAATTTCTATGAGAAGCTACCGACGTCTGGTCCAGAGATAGCCCAAACGCCAAATCAACTGGCAGTCGAGCTTCTCTTCCGAACATAAGACGGTATGGTGAGTATCCAGTAGCGTCACTCTCCATACTGTTGTATGCATGTACTAGCATAGCTATGTGACGACTCCAGCTCTGCTTCTCTCTGTTTGACAGTGTCCCCAGCATATTTAGCAGCGTGCGATTGAACCTTTCAGGTTGAGCATCACCTTGAGGGTGATATGGTGTAGTTCGGGTCTTCTGAATTCCCAGCAGTTCCAGTAATTGCCCAACAAGCCGGCTTTCAAAGTCTCTACCCCGATCAGAGTGTATTCTCCTTGGTAGGCCATAGTGAACAAAGAACTTTTTCATCAGAACCTTCGCCACCGTAGGAGCACGTTGGTCTTTCGTAGAAAAAGCTTGGGGGTAACATGTGAAATGATCAGTCACTACTAGAATATTTCCCTGCCTACTAGCATCCGGCTCTAAGCACAGGAAATCAATGCACACCAAATCCATGGGTCCTTGACTTGGTAGGTGGCTCATTGGAGCGGTTCGGGTCGGTAGGGTCTTCCTTTGGATACACCTCAGACATGAATGGCAGTAACTTTCCACTTCAGTTCTCTCTGCGCCCAAATGTCCATGTTCATTGTGTAACGACCACAGTACACTCTCTCGGTGTTTAGTGGGAAGGAACAACTGTTGGGTCTCTTCAGCATTGTTTGAGGGGCTCCTTCAGTAGACCACCCCATCCAACATCTTCAACCGTTCCCACTCTTTGTATACCAATCTGGCTCCATCTGGGGAATTGGTCAGCAGAATTTCCCGTTGGTTCGCGTTTAGGGCCTTTACGGTTAACGCAATCAAAGGGTCTCTAGCCTGATCAGCTCTCAGGTCCTGTTTCGTGAAAGTAGGCAGACCTTCATCCCTCAGCTGCGTAGGATTACAGTAGAACTCTGGCACAGCCGCAGCCATAACTCCTATGGCTTCCGCTTCAATCCCTCCCTTGACCCGGCGCTCTGCTCCTTGACATAAAGCTTGCACCCCGTCTGGAGTTAACTGAGTCCATTCTGTAGTGTAGGGTCTTCTCGACAAAGTATCAGCATCTCGATTGTTCACCCCAGGGCGATACTTTAGGCTGAACCAAAACCCTGACAGAGCGGCCAACCACCGATGTCCCGTTGCGTCCAGCTTCGCAGTAGTAAGGACGTAGGTAAGAGGATTGTTATCCGTCTTTATCACGAATTCGGCTCCATACAGATAGTCTTTTAGCTTATCTACCACCGCCCACTTCAAGGCTAGAAACTCCAACTTGTGGGTAGGATAGTTCTTTTCAGAAGGCGCAAGGCTCCGGCTCGCATACGCTACAGGCCTCAGAAATCCACCATACTCTTGGTACAGGACTCCCCCTAGACCTTCTCTGCTGGCATCCACATGTAGTTCGTATGGCTTGTGAGGATCCGCGTAAGCCAAGACAGGAGCTCGAGTTAGACTCTCTTTCAGCTTCAAGAAAGCACCTTCGCATTGACTAGTCCATTCTCCCTGGATAGATTCTCGAGCCTTCCTTGGCCCTGGAGCCGACGGATTTTGGTCAGGGGCCTTCTGGCCTTCTTCTGTGTCTTCCTTCTGTAGGAGCTTGTTCAGTGGTTGAGCTATCTTGGCAAATCCTCCTACAAATCTTCGGTAGTAGGAGCAGAACCCCAAGAAAGATCTAAGTTCAGTAACATTTCAGGGTCTAGGCCAGGAAGCTACGGCTTCCAACTTCCGAGGATCTGTCGAAACGCCTTCTGCTGAAACCACATGTCCCAGGTACGTAACAGAAGTTAAACAGAATTGACATTTCTCCAGAGACAGTTTCAACCCCTCTTCATGGAGCCTCTTCAAGACCTTCTCCAACCATTGCTTGTGTTCTTCTAAAGTCTTCCCGAACACAATTATGTCATCCAGATACACTAACACTTCGATCAGATTCATGTCCCCGACTGTCTTCTCCATTAACCGTTGGAACGTGGCTGGAGCCCCCGTAAGGCCTTGAGGCATTCTGTTGAACTCAAAGAACCCCAGTGGGCAGTCTTCTCTTTGTCTTCAGGATGCATTGGTATCTGGTGATACCCATTTCGCAGGTCTAGTACACTAAACCATTTTGCTCCAGACAAACACTGTAAGGCATCTTCTATCCGAGGAGTGGCATATTGATCTGGGATGGTTCTTCGATTTAGCGTGCGATAGTCTATACATAGACGGACAGAACCATTCTTCTTCCGGACCATTACTATTGGAGATGCATACGGGCTCCTGGATTCTTGAATCACCTTGGTTCTTTGCAGTTCATTCAGCTGTTCTCGTAGATCATCCAAATCTCCCAACGGAACTCGTCTTGACCTTTCTCGAAACGGCTTATCTTCCTGTAGTCGAATACGATGTTCTGTACTCTTAGCTAGGCCCACGTCGAACTCATCTTTTGAGAACAAGTCCCTCCACTTTAGGACCTGGGACTGAAGACGTTTCTTCCATTCAGGTGAGATGGGAGCGTCCTTGGGATAGAACCTTTCATCTGGAATCTCTTTATCCACTCCCCCTCCTAAATCGGTAGGAGAGAGAGGCGTAGCGGACGCTACTTGCCCAATAGGCATTCGTGCTTTCAGGACCACTGGAGAATCAGACACATTACACACACTGGCTGAGACTCTTCCTCGTGTTCGTTTCAAGGCTTTAGTGGAGATTATTTCAGGGATTACTTCTACTCTGGCTTCACTCCCATGATTAAAATCGGTTTCCAGTACCACATAGGGGCCTGGTTGCGATCCGTTCAACTTGACTGAAGCCCGGAAGCTCGCTACTTCTCCTGATTGCGGAACCTTCTCTGTTCCCTCCAATCTCCATAGGCGTCCCACTTCAGCAGGTGCCTTCTGTTCTTTGACCATTCTCTGATAGACTGGACGTAACATCGGGTGTACTCCCTTGGTAGAACCTTCTTCCAATACTATAGGAGTCAGGAGACGTCGCACCAAATCAGTATTCGTCCCCACTATCATGGAACTTCTGTTTACCCCTGAAGGCCGAGGACACACAATGGCCAATGCATCACAACCTCCAGACTGTCCGATGACTTCGGATCCGATCTCTAATTTCACCTGTAGATATCCGTCATAGGGAAATTTCTCAGTTCCGATACCCCAGATTTCCAGGTCCTTCAATTTCTGTAGAGGTATGGGCTTCAAGTGCTTCTCGTAGAAGTCTCGGTAGATCAATGTCGCTTGAGCCCCTGAGTCCAACAGAGCTTTAGTGTAGACTCCCTCTACTTGGATTAGCACAATGGGAGAAGGACCTATCAGCTGGTCAGAAAACTTTGTTGTATTGACAGCAAGTTTAGACCCAGTTTGTTGTACCCTGGCCTTCTTCTTGGCCCGTGTAGGTTTTGGGTGTGCATTGCTTCCCCATGACGTAGGACCGGATGCTAAGGGAGTGACTCTTTCAGTCCTGGCAGGCTCAGCAGTTGGCCAGACTCTGGGCCCTCTCGGCCTCTCAGTCCTGGCTTGATTTTTGGAGCGGGTTCTGACCGTTGGGCACCTAGTTTGCTCCTTCACTTGTGCCCTCTGGCGTTTCCCGCCGGTGAGGTAGATAGTAGCCCCTCCAAGGCTTTTAGGAGCTCTTCTACCATATTTCTTTCAGGCATTTGACTTTTGCATTGTGCGTGGAAATGACCCATTTCCCCACAACTGAAACATCTCTTCTTTGACGATGGAGACGCACTTACTTGCTGTGATTCGGTTGAAGGACCCTGGCCAGACGCCACAGCAACTCCAGTTGTCCGCATGTCAGCAAGGAACTTCTGCATATCGGTCTGTGTCTCTGCCACCTTCAAAAGTGCTCGGCACAGGTCCGCATGCGCCTGTTGCAATTCCGCTTGAGTTTCTTGTACCTTCTTAATGGTCTTGTGCAATTCACTATGTGCAGAAAGGGTTAGTTCTTTTGCAGCATTCTCTGTGGATTTAGGAACAACCAAACTCTCTTGTTCGTCCACTTCGGATCCATAGGTGTCTAACGAATCATCTTCAGGTTGCAGACATTCGTTGTGCCTCACGGGTTGTGCGTAAGCTCGTTCTCCTCTCCTAAAGGATTTCTCTTCAAGTAAAGCCTCTTCCTCTCTAACAGCTCGGATCAGTTCCAGGTATTTCAATTCTCGGTTACCTTCCCTGCTTCTCAGCTGTAGCATCACCGGATCTAGAGGTTGAGCGCCCCTCAGGATCTGCTGCATTCGGATTTTATCTATTTCGGCCGGTTCGGCCCCTTTCTTGAGACGTATCTGGTGCAGAATCTTATCTAGGTGCCTCATATATTCAGTCATTTTCTCACCTCTTCGCTGGTAGGTGTGTTCATACTGGTACACGAGCTCTGCAGCCTTTTCCGTTTGACCAAAAACTTCCTGTAAAATATTTAGATAATCTAAAGCAGTGCAGTCTTGCTTACTCAATTTTAGGTTTCTTACAGCATCTGACGCAGGTCCCTTTAAGCGCTCAATAATCCTTTGCTTCTTCTGTGCTTCAGGGACGTCCCACTCATCCAGAGCCTGCATCGCCTGTTCTACCCATTCTTCGAAGGTTTCTTCTCCCGCCGGAGTTGGTACGTTTCCTGTAAAATTTCTCAGCCGTCGATAACCAAAATTAGTGTGCGGAGGGCTTGTTCTTTGACATTTAGCCAGCAAATCTCCAATAGCCACTATAAATTCAGGCCCGATCATGGCCAGCGGACTGGGCGTGGAAACACTCGCAGAATCGCCACGTGGCGCACTTGGCTGAATCAGTTGAATTTCCACCTCATCGGTCAGCTTCACGCTCACGCCCTGAAAACACACTGGAACACCCTTTCCCCACTCAAAAAGAACATACGTGTGAGAGGTATCTGGGTTCTCTTTAATGTCCAGGATTAACCCCTGATGATCTGGTGTCAGCACGGCCTTGCGAATCTGATCTTCGGCCCAAGGTCTGCAGGAATATCCATGACTATACACAATTCTATCTGACTACTGTGCTCCTCACACCATTTGGCAGCAGTGTCTGGATCCATATTTAACCCTTTAAATGCGTTTTTTCCAGAGACTGGATCCCAGAAACGAGCCCCCACGTGTAGCGCTCACTCCCGGAGGAGCCGCTGAATTTAAACCTCGGGTCAGTCTCCCCGCACTAGGGAATAAATATACACCAGCACTGTTGTGGATTTTATAAGTTATATAGTTTACTGGTCTCAAACTGGCATATATAAAGCAGCACGGTATACATATATATTTACAGAAGTTCGTAATGCGAGAAACGTGCAGCGGAAAAGAAAAATTAATATTAACTCCTTTGTTGTTGGAATGTGAGTCCCGTACAGGTTGTGTCCCAAAAAGGTGTACGTGTATGCGTGTGTGGGTACCTGGGTACAAGATTCAACTGGACAGTGAATAATTTAACTGTGTCTTCGACTAGTCACGTTGGGGCCCTGTAGGTTTAAACAAACTTGCAGCGTGCTTTATTAGTTTACTGTGGCCGGGAAGGCCTCTCACCCATCCGCCAGATATTCTGCGCTCTGCTCGACCCAGGACGTCTCTCCGCTTTACTTGACTGGGACTCTGTGCCACCGGATCCGCTTGTCTTGCTTGTCTGTTTCTGCCACAAGATGCTTCAGCTCACCGCCTGCACTCCCATTAGGTCATCTGCGGTCTCCTAACTCGGGGTCCTTCAGCTACTCTGTATCTGTATAAACTTATCAGCGGTGGATTGCTAGGCGCAAAGCATGCTGGAAAATGTAGTCCCATTGTCCAGTGCCTCTTACATTGCGCCTGTCTCCCTCTGGTGGCCAAAAATAAGTACTACAGCAACAGTGTTTTAAACCAGCGCTACACTAGATTTTACCAAGTGTCACGTGTATTCTCATCATTACAAACATCCTTTAATACCTAGCACCAGGATCATGCATGTGGATTTGTGCGAGACACACAGATGAAGTACATGAAAAGTGTCTCTGGCACAAATCATACACATGATGGGGGTCTGCTGCTCCCACTTGATAATTCTCAATTCTTGCATCACGTCTACAGAATTGTGGCAATGCATATTGGTGACTGACAATGTACCAAAAAACCAACACACGAACCAGGGGAATAGACACCCAAAGGGCATAACCCAACAAGAGCAAGTAGAACAACAATTGCACAAAGTGCAGAGAAGGTGTCTATGAATACAAATTAATTTCAATTTATTAAACAAAAGCACTGAAGACATAAAAGGTGGGAAAATACAAAAATCCTCCTATTTGGTAGTTTATTCCCACCTTTTATGTCTTCAGTGCTTTTGTTTAATAAATTGAAATTAATTTGTATTCATAGACACCTTCCCTGCACTTTGTGCAATTGTTGTTCTGACTGACAATGTACCTTGGAAAAAATGATTAGAGGTGTTTGTTCTTTATAAAAGGAATTTATTTCTCTCACAGGACATTTCTTGCTATGTCAGAAATGATTGGGCATGAAATCATATTTTCTAAATGTCAAAATGTATCATTAGGGATTGTAACATCTTAATATCTTCAAATTGATGATACTTCTTGACTTGTGTTGCCACCTGCAATGACAATATGGTTCATTGATGTTAATGTGATGCGTTCAATCCATCCGCTCACAGGCGACTGTCATCATATTTTAGGTTTGTGACTGATGGTGTCTATACCCAGTGGAATCTATATCTGTCAAAACGATCCTTACATCATGCTGTTTTCGGTGTCCCATTGACAAACGTCAAGTTCTCGAACTGTACATATGTTTCTCAATAAATATTATTTTGTTATGAATAAGACGTCTCCTTGATTCTGTCCAGTAACACCTTTACACACAGGACACACAGAACAGTTAACATCTGGGGTACATTAGATGTTGATAGTATGGAGCAATTCAACTTACAACTTCAACTCCGCCTGGATCTACAGGGGTACATATACATTAGTCACACATCCGTGAAAGCACATATATTTCACACACAATACTGAGCCACCGTTATGAAATGCAATATAGTGTGGATGTATGGGGCCACACATGGGCACAGTATGACAGCAATAAAGCATTAAACTAGTTGGTGACATCACAGAGTTAACGTGGGTGGGTGCATTTCCCATTGCACACATGTATCCACCCGATACCTGTAATTAGCTAGGCTGTTGACTGTCACAAACCTCTCTGACATGTGATTTAATTTGCTGTTAGTGGCAAGGTCTATTACTACATGTTTATTATGTTGTATGAAGGGTAGGGATTCCAGGCCGGCCATGTTTTCATCAATACATATTAGTTATTCAAGCTGATGGGCAGGGCATTTACAAATCCATGCCGCAGCATGTATTATACATATGCCGCAGGTAGGTGATCCTTAAGGAACACCAGGTGATCAGCCTGGATCTCCTACCTGCAGTTTATGATTTATACATGTTGCAGGGTGGCATTTTCCATTCCTTGCCCTTGGCTAATGACTTGTGTACATGCACGCATGTGGTATCAGCAAACACATTCATTGCTAATCAATTTAACAGTTGCCAACATGTGCCTGTAAATGGAGACACCTTTTGTAGGGGATGAGGAAGAAAACATTTACGCATATCTATTACAACCCGGTTATCTCTGTAGACCTACAGACCTGAATGCGAAAGGTGTGTTTCACTGTGCAACTGCAGCCCTTAAATGTCTCTGCCTCACCTGCTGCCTCTGACCACACGTCCCTGCTACGACAGCCCTGTGGTGCTTGTTGAATTCACAGCAGGGTCTCCGACATGTAATCACCAAATCGCACCGAATTGGAGAGAACAGTCACCAAATGTGCGGTGACTTTTCGATTCATTTTGAATAACCCTGAATGTGTTTTCTGCAACGACCTACCTGTACCTGAAGAGCAAGAAGAAAAGAAGGTCTTGGGTTCATCCCATCAACGCTGCTAGATACACCCATGGCCACTTTGTCACACTGTACAGACCACTCCGTGAGAAGGACACGGCAATGTTTTTCAACTATCTGCGGATGTCCATCATCTCCTTCGACAAGCTGTTGTCCAAGGTACGCGAGCCACTGACGAAGAGGGACACCAATATGAGGGCCGTCATAACACTGGAGGAGATGCTGGTCATCACGTTGCGGTAAGTACTCTCAAACACCAGCATTCACGACCTCGCTGCCAGTCAGCAGAAATGTGCTTCGTGTGCAGAGCCCCTACTGTCGCGGTCCGCAGTGATATGCCCACAAGCCCATTTGCACATGCATACCCACATACCCTAAAGCATCACATTCCAGCACACGTACTCAATAATGAATGACACCAACAACAATGTTAGGAAAATAAAATAATTTTATCCACAGATGTGTGGAAAAGAGTGCAACAAAATATTAACATCATATTTTGTGCACTACAATAATGACTAACAAAAATAAAACAACAAAAAAACTACAACTCCTCATAATGAGGCACATCAGGGTGATAAGGACCATGCAGGTATGCTTGATGGTTTGGGTCTGGCACAGCACCAGGGGCCATGGAATGGTGTTGAGGCTGGGCATGGGTGGTGTGTGGAGGCTGGTCCAACAAGCTGCGCAGCTTGGAGAGGCAGTACTGCCTGAACTCAATTTTCAGATTCAGGCTCAACCATTCCAGGATTAGCATGCACGACTGGAAGAATACTGTGGCGGAATGGGTGTATCCGCCTGCGGTCCTGCACTATCTGACCCCCTCTTTGGTGTTGCCAAGCCCGACTACCGAGTGGCACGGCACCCGGCATCTCGAGCGGCTTGGGTAGAAGACCACGTGGCGGTGGGGATCTGGAGAGTATATGGGGCACCCACGGTGGAAATCCGCCCGACTACCGAGTGGCACGGCACTCGGCGTCTCGAGCAGCGGATCTACTGCCCTTTGGAAGGCTGGAGACGGTCTGCGTGGCGAACCGCGGTTCGGTAGCGTCTCCTTGAAAATGCGGGGCACGGCGCTGAGTCGAGGTCCCGATTCGGGGTGGTTGCGGTATCCCGAGGTACCGATCCAAGGTGGCGCAACGGCGCGGCGAATCGATGTTCTGCTGCGGAGTTAGAGTGACCCGTTCCTGGGCGGTGGTGATATATAGCCGGCGTCAAATGACAACACCAGACGAAGCTGCATGTATCACACACTCAGATGAACTGAATTTTATGGGTTTCAACAGGGTCATTTATACAACTTCATACAAACAGATTACCAACTCCCCCACCCACACAACCAGCACTGATTGGCTCCTTTCCCAGCCTCCTGTTCCCTCTCAGGTCCCTTTCACCCTTCCCATTGTCCAGGGATTAGGCAGATGAGGTCTTGGAAAAGCCTCCAAGCAGTTGGCTTGCTGTATCCTCTATCTTTCCCTTTCAGGTTTCCCATTGTCCAGGGGATTAGGCAGATGAGGTCTGGGAAAAGCCTCCAATCAGCTGGCCCGCTGCATCCTCCATCTTGGGGCCAGGAGATCCTTTTGTCTGGTGTAACCATGCTGGAATGGGCAAAATGGCGACGGGGAAAAACACATACAAACGTTTTCTTACACTTAATACAGTTACAATCACACAGGGTACATCTTAATACAGCACATCAAGTAAAACCACATCTAGCAAGGAAAATAAACTGTTCATACATTGAAACGCACACTGCAAACGTTCAAAGGAAAACAAGGTCCTTTTAAAAATGTCTTGGGTTTGAGTCCTGGGCTCGCTGCGCCAAGCCTCTTGGGTCATTCCGTGACAAATACCATGTCGTCATTGTCGGCCAACATGGATTGTGGTGGTGGTGGTTGGTGCACCTCCATACCTGTCCCCATGGCCAGATCGCACTGGGTACCTGCCGCCCTCTTCCTGTGTGACACCGGACTTGCCGTGTCAGTAGTTGTTGGTCCTGGCAACGGTCCAGTGGTATCCTCCTCAGATACCTCCTCAGCCCCACACTGCAGTACATCCCCGGCGCAGCTGGCAGATCCACTTGCAGTAGCAGTGAGGTGCTCCTGCACTGCAGATGTTGACGGCTCTATGCTGCTGTTGGTCGGTCTAGGCTCGAGGGACCTCCGCAGGAAGGCTAAATGTTCTGCATACACATATGCGCAGGTCTTCTTGGCCCCCGGACCAGACCGCACTGCTGCATCCTGCTTCTTTAAGTTACGCACATAATTGTCCCAAACTGTGCGCCACTTCCCTGTGACTTCTTTTGCTGAAAAACATGATAAATTAAGAATGACATAGGTTAGGTTCATAGAATGTGATTATAACACACTCTTATTTAATTTTTTCTAGGTATCTTGCTAGTGGATGCAGTTTGCAGGATCTGCATTACAATTTCCGCATTGGACGATCTACAGCTGGCGAGATTGTACACAATGTGTGCCAGACAATATGGGACACAATGAAGGAGCAATGTTTACCAACACACAGATGAGGCATGGGCACGAATTTCGGCTGGATTTCGGGATAGGGCTAACTTCACTAACTGCCTGGGAGCAGTGGATGGCAAACACATGCATATGGTGAAGCCACTGCATAGTGGATCACTATACCAAAATCACAAACATTTTTTTTCTATAGCCCTACTGGTGGTGGCAGATGCCAACTATAATTTCATCCATGTGAATGTGGGATCCTATGGAAAGGATTCTGACTCCACATTGTTCAGGAACTCAATATTGTGGAATGAGATTGAGCGCAGGACCCTGAACATCCCTGGAACCATGCCTTTGCCTGGTAGTGACGTGACAGTCCTAGGGATACGTTTGTGGGGGATGAGGCATTTTGGCTGTCTACACATCTGCTGCGCACATATTCATGGACACACCCATGATTGTCAAGACACATGTGTTAAACTACCGGCTGTCACGGCCAAGATGCTACATTGAATGCACCTTCAGCATCCTGAGCAACAAATGGAGTATATTCCGTAGGCCGCATGATGTTGATGTTGAATTCTGTGTTGATATTGTAAAGCGCTGCCGCGTCTTGCATAATTCTGTTCGTAGGATGGATGTTTTTAATTTAGATGACTCCTTGACAATTATGGGTTTGGAGGAATATGAAAACGATGACATTATGCCTGTAAATAGACACAGCAACAGGTTTTGTGATGCTCTGGCTAATTATTTTACGAGTGAAGCAGGTCAGGTGCCCTGCCAGCTGGGGAGTATTTGACATGTGATGACAATCATTTTGTTTTCCATTTACATGAATTTTACATTCAATATGCATTTGATTATGAATAAAATAATCGTATACTCACTCTGCTTCATCTGTTGTTGCTCTGACCATGTGACGTACGCCGGTACAACACCCTCACCACTGCAGCCCATGCGCTGGCCTTCTTCGCCTTGTCCTTATACAGGACATTGGCCATGTCCCACAGTTCTGGGTGCTCACCAACTGTGGCAATCAGTTTGTCCATGTCCATGGCAGCAGCTGCACACGTACACTAAGTTCACACCTCAGCCTAACCCAGCCAAAAGTCACACCAGAAAACCTCTGGATTCTGGGTGATGTGGGCCAGTAAACTGCAGCGTGTCTTCTCCTATCTTCACCCACGCAGGCCGCTATGCGGACGCAGCACACTCTGTGCGCATTGACGTTCTCCATTGTGCCTCTGCAGTTCGGTATGGCCAGGACGTTCAAATTTGCTGTTACCACCAACTTTTCAAAGACGTTAAAATTATGCACACAGACTTTGTCCGTTAAATTTTGCGCATAGATTGTAATACCATCCGCGTACAGCGCACAAGCCCATTTGTACACACAATGTTAAGTATAGGATGCGTGCAGTAAATTGCACTGGCAAAGGGTTCGCGCAGGTTCACCCGCGTTAGATGTTAATGCGCATTTTGTGCGCGAACATTGTAATACGACGTTTAGCGCAAAGGGTTTTACCCCTAGCGTTGAAGCGTTTTTGCGCCGGCGCAAAATTATGCGCAAAGAATGTAATAGGGCCCATAGTCATTTATCCCTGTAGGGGCCACAGTATTGGGTTTGACAGTCCAGAAAGGGATATTTGGGAATGATTACCACCCCTACTTATTTTTCCTTTTGTGTAGTCTAAATGGGTGACCTTGTGTCCTATGTATAGTCCTATTAATGACAATGGTTTATAATGGCCCCTTATATATTTTTATAAAGTTGTCAGATCCCCTCTAAACAGGTCTAAGCTTGTTAGCTTTTCTAACTCTTCCATACCCCTTTAGTTGCTTGCCTCTGCGCTTTTTCAAGTGCAATAATATCCTTTCTTAAATTAGGTGCCCAAAATTGCACGGCATATTCATGGTGCAGTCTTACCATTGATTTATAAAGAGGCAAAATTTTGTTTTCATCCTGAGAGCGAATTCCCCTCTTAATGCATGCCAGTACCTTGCTGGCCTTGGCGACTGCTGTTTGACATTGGCATTGTTATTTTGCTGGAAGTCTATGATTATTCCCAAATTCTTCTCCTGCTTTGATTTCTCTAACTCTGTACCATATAGGGTATAAGTAGTATATATAATTAAATATATATACAGTTAGGTCCATATATATTTGGACACAGTCACAGTTTTCATACTTTTGGCTCTATATGCCACTAGAATAAAATTAGAACAAAACAATCCAAATGAATTTGAAGTGCAGTCTTTCAGCATTTGTTCAAGGGGTTGATCGTAAATATCAAGTACAGATTTTGGTAACTACATCCATTTTTATAGAGAGTCCCTCCATTTTCAGGGGCTCAAATATAATTGGACAAATTAAAATAATCATAAATAAAATGTTTATTTTTAATATTTATATTCATGCATGCCATACAGGGACAAAGGGTTGAGCCATCAGCTCTGATTGCTAAGGTAGGGGACCTTCAGGGCACTTAACACTCATCTGCAGCCGGCCAGGGAGAGCTGTGAGTGGCTGCAGCTCTGGCTGAGGTGGGAGTATGGAGCTTTCACGTGCGCGCGCGAAGGCTTAAAATGTTCACTCGTTCTGATAGGATGTCGCACCACCGGGGCTCCGTACTTTTTATGTTGCTGAGCTCACCAGTGCGTTCTACTTTCTTCAGATAGTACCAAATTGCTGATTTGGCCACTCCTAGGGCTCTATCACCTGGCGTGAGTTAAAACGACAAAGCTACATGAATAAACAGAGGCTAAGAACGATAATATTTTTTACATTGAGTCCTATGGGCTTCACACACTGCAGGTTTTCCTATACAATGCATCTGCTCACGTTTCCCTGAAGGAAGCCGGCTTAACAATACATGTTTTAGATACAATGCATCTTTTACACATAAGAGAACGTAAGAGAACACGTAAGAGAACACCTGTGCTGCATTCCTTTCAATTGCATGTTCATTACCTGCTACTTTTGGGCAAGGACTTTTGAATTTTTTTTCCCTTTTTTTTTCCACTTTTCTGATCATTTGCGTCAGTTAACACCAGGGTTGAGCAGTAGGTATATTTTTGTGACTGGCGTCAGCACTAACATTAGCGACAGGACAAAAGGATCTGTTGGTTAGAATAGCGAAAGTGCCCTGTAGCACTGGCCATGTTATGTATAGGACAAGGTAAGTACAGTAAGCTCACGCTAAGAATCGTTAATTACCACGCGCTAAGTGGTTTTTGACGTTTGTAGAAAGAGGCAAACGATTTGTTGGTCCGGCACTAGCCTGAATTTACCTGGCACTAACGCAAAGACAGGCAGATGCTAGGGTTAGCTCACACCAGGTGATAGTGCCCCTAATGTTGCAGCCATCTCTCTGATGGATTTGTTTTGCTTCTTTGAAGCCTATTTCACTTGCATGGACAGCTCCTTTGAATGCATGATGTAGGTTTACAGAAATAGATTTCAAATGCAAATACCACACTTGGAATCAACTCCAGACCTTTTACCTGCTTAAATGATGGAGTAGCCCACACCTGGCCATAACACAGCTTTTGATTTAACTGTCCAATTACTTTTAGTCCCTTGAAAACAGGGGGTTGGTTACTCTTAAGTAATTCCTAAACCCTTCCTCCAATTTGGATGTACATGCCATCAAATTAAACCAGAAAGTGTGAACTTTCAGCCCATATACATTATAGAACTATAGCTTGAATATGTTTTGGTAAATACTTGAAAAACTAAAATTGTGCTTGTATGTATATATATATACATACTGTACATATATGTGTACACATATTTCTCATATCTTGACTTCATCAAGTTATTTTACTTTACCAATAGTTTGGAGTACAAATACACACGCCTAATGATGAATGCTCCACTAAAAGATGGTGATTTGCCAGCTGCTGACAGTTGTGCTATCATGGAAGGAGAGGATGCAGAAGAAGACATGGTTTTCCACAACCAACGATCCCTGATGCGAAAGATTATGTCACTGTCCAAAAAGGTGTAGTATCATTCCTTCTCATCAACAAGCCCTTGCACTAAATTCGCTAGTAACTGCTAAACTGTGAGCGATTAATCAAAAATGTAGCGCATGGTGGTAAATGTTAGCTCCTGCCAACTACTGAGTGGATTCCAAACCTTTCGCAGGTTCCGGCATACGAATGGTTAGCATATCCGTGCGCTAATAAGGTTGTGCGTGCAGAATCCGGCAAGGTTTTTCCTATGTGTTCCAGCCTGACCCCACCTGTTCCCTGCTAGTAAATACCGTCTGTGCGTGTAATGCCCTAACTGTGATTGTGCTTTCCAAGTCAGACACAGGGTCACAGGCGTTTGGAGGTTAATTGTGAGTATTGAGTGGGAGTGCAGTTGCGAGGTGTGGGAAATAGTTATTTTGTCTTGTCACCTGTCATCTATGTTAACCCATTCATGACATTTCACATACAACCATCATTACACACTATACATACTTGCATATACACATACACCTATACTGTACTTCCAATCATATACATATCTGTCTTTACCATACCTTGCCCCCTCTTGTACTCACCCTGTCCCCTTAACCCTGTGTATTCTCAACTGTCATTGTCTGTCACTGTATGTAACGGAGGGTGTTAGGAGAGGAGAAGGAGGGAGGAGAAGAAGTGTTGGTCAGGAGGAGGAGGTGGATGACATGAGGATAGGTAGAAATATGTCTTGGTGTAGGGGTGAGGGGAAAAGGAGGAGTGGGAAGAGGAGATGTGGTTGAGGAGAGGAGGAGTGGGTAGAGGAGATGTGCTGAGGGGAGTGGGAGAGTGAAGAGAGAAGCCATGCTGAGGGGAAGCAGAGGAGTAGAGAGAGGAGACACACTTAGAAGGAGCAGAGGAGTGGGGAGAGGAGACATGCTGATGAGGAAAGGAGGAGTGACAAGGACAGAAGGGACAGTAGCAGAGACAGGGAGAGGAGGAGTGAGGGGGAGTGGAGGGGTAGGAGTGAGAGTGAGGAGATTGAGGGTGCCAAGCCAGGCCCATCCAGCCAAGGGACTGATTCTTGGTGAGTGACAAGGCAGGGAGTAACTCAGCCTTCACACTCCAGGACACAGGAGACCGCAGGAGGATGGATCCAGGAAGAGGAGGTACACCCTGAAGGAGAAGGAGGCCCTGATAGAGGCCTATATGCAGAGGGCACATTGGCTGGGCGACTTGTCCCTGAATAGGCACCTGCACCTCCATCCATGGAGTGATATCCGGGGTGCATTCTGTGTGCTGAGAAGGAGCCGGAGTATCCAGTCCATAAAACACCACTACCAGTCACCTCCAGTTTATCTGGACGGCTGCCATTCACTTGCCTTGAGCTCCCATTTTACAGTGGTTAAAGGAAGCTCAAGGCAATGATGGCAAGGGAGCGGTGGGATTCCAGGGGAACTGGAGGTCGCGTATATGTATGCTCAGTGGGAAGAGATGCTGAAGCCTCGAATCAACATCATCAGCGTGCAAGGATTTGAGGGAGGAGTGGAGAGCAGACCCATGAGCGTGAGTATAGCTGTCATTGAAATCGTTCACTGGTTTTATCCCCCCATATTCTAACTCATGTTTCATGCAGTCTTGTGTATGCAGATGTTTTGGACTACATCTTCCATGATGCTTAGTCACTCAATCACTCACTGGTGCATCATGGGAAATATAGTCCAAAAACATTTGAATGTGCCAGCTTGAACAGAAATAATCGAAATATAGTGTAAAATAGGATTTTGATGCTGGGGATTGTTATTAATTTTGTAGCCTTGATGCTTTTTAAATTGTTGTAATTGCTGCTTGATAATTGATGACGTTTTAAGCACTGCTTTTCAGCATTGCAGGCCATCAGGCCTTTTAATGTGGTAGTCGTCCTTATGCTGCATTTTTTTTTCTGCTGGGGAATCATTCTGATGGTGTTTTATTCTGACAATGTTTTATTCTGCTAGGGGGGCATTTTGCTGTGTATCTAAATTACTCATATTGCTGGTGTTGACTTGCTAGTATTCTCAACAATGGCGTGTCAATTATCTATTTATATAATTTTTATTTAACACCATGGTGGTGCATGTGTGTCTGTGACTGTGACCCTTTATCTGTTGACCCCCCAATTCAGAATAGATTCAGGTGTGTATTGAGCATTGTAGTTAATATATCCTGTCCTCTCTTCACAGGTAGACCACCAACACCCCCACCACCAACATAACCGCACCCTGTGATTCCTGTGCACCCCCATGAGGAACTGGGATATGAGAGCACCAGTTCTTCCTCAACCTCCTGGGAGACGAAGACTATATACCCTTTATTAGGGATGTGTGTTTCGGAATTTCAGAATTTTCACGAAATTTCCCGATTCGTGCATTCGGATTCAACCGATTTTCCAAAAAATTTCGGATCCGAAAACAGCAGATCCGAACAAATTTCCGAACCGAAACGAAAACTTTTCAGAATTTTCGAATGGACTAGAAATGTGTAAAATTGAAAATCATTTTCCATTTCAGTAATTTCGGACATCGTATTTTTCAGTTATATTGCTGATTCTGTAATTTTTTATCATTCCCATCTCAATGTATCCTTCCTGGAAAACCAGAGAAATCTCAATGTATCCTTCCCGGGAAACCAGAGAAATCTCAATGTATCCTTCCCGGGAAACCAGAGAAATCTCAATGTATCCTTCTTGTAAAACATGAGAAATCTCAATGTATCCTTCTTGTAAAACATGAGAAATCTCAATGTATCCTTCCCGGGAAACCAGAGAAATCTCAATGTATCCTTCTTGTAAAACATGAGAAATCTCAATGGCAGAATTATCGTATTGACAGAAATATCGGATCCGAAAAACCATTAGTTTACGTCAAAACGAATAGACACTTTGAAACGAAGAGAACAGACGTTTCGAAAAATACTAAAATTTCCGAAATCACGAAAAAAAAAGTCGATTAGAAAAACGAACCGTATACGAACCGAACCGAAACGGAAATCGGCCGAAACGAAAATTTACAAAATCCGAACGAACCGAACCGACCCGAAAAAAAAATCGGTGCACAAGTCTACCCTTTATGGAGCCTGTGGCATAGTCTGTGTTCCGACTGTCCCCAAGGCACTCTCCACAGAGCTACCTCTGCCTGGATGCTCCACTCGACACATCTGCCAGCCTTGCCATTGCTCCACCAGTTGAACAGCTCCCCCGTACACCTGCACCACTGTACCATTGGAGCAGATGGCTGCCACTCTGAAGAGCTCCATGACCTGCTGCATAACCTGCTCCACAGCTTGACCTCCAGCCTGCCCCCAGTTCAGACTGGTTGATGAGGAGACACTCCACCAACTGATCTCATCAATCTGACACCTTGGGTAACTCCCATGTAAGTGCAATGCTGGTGGAAAGGAGCTGACAGCAGTCCTAACATGCCTGACCAACATCTTGGAGGTCCTGGTGGAGCAGCAGTGTCACTCACAAGAAAAAAGCCCACTCACAAGAAAAAAGGTTGTCATTTGTGTTCACCACTGTAGCTCCATGCGAAACAAAACACCATCAGAGGTTTTGGTTTATTTGAATGGTCATTAAAGTGTAAGCCCACCTGTCATGACACGGCATCTCTGTTTCAGGTGGATCCTACCTAATGAAACCAAGAGCTGCTCTCTAAGCAACCACCTATCCTCATGCTGTATCTCAGTCATGAGACTGGTGGGTTTATACTGTATTTATGCCCTCACCAGGAACAATTACACTGTAGGATTAAAAAGAAAAACACAGAAAGAAAAAGCAGCAATAATGACCTGGCTGGGGATACAACAAAATATACATATATGCAGAAAAAAAACGGTTTTGCGCCTATTCCCTAACAGAGTGGCTGCGTAGACCAAAAGTATCCAGCTCGCTTCATGTATAAAACATTACAACATCAACATTACAAATCTAATACTTTCCTATGGTAGCGGCATTATCTATCCCTATGGATTCCAGCTTGATACACACAACAGTATGACGATTATTTTTCTGCAACTAAGATGCACATCATCCCAGGCATTGGGGTCTACTGTTCCCAATCAATAGATCCTAATACTCACACATCACGTTTCCATACCGATGGAATTGCATATTATTGAGTCCCACTGTATTGCAGCAATTATAAAGACTGTTTTTTGTTGTTTCAAAATTTATTTTCCTCAAAGCAAATGTTTTACTATTCATCACGATCATGTTATTTTACAAATGTACGGTAACGTGTAAAAAGTAATGTGAACTTTTTTCACTAGTTCTTGAAGTGACGAATAAATAACGAAAACATGAAATGAATACACTGTGTGATGGACTCCATAAAACTCTAGCTTTCTCCAAGCTGGAACCCAAAATCAAGCATCCACAGCCCAACTCTGCCGGGGTTACTAGGCAGAACCAATAACTTTTAGGGCAGGAACGCAAACTCCCAAAATAATAAAAATTTACCCCAAAGAAATCACGAGGCAAGACCAGTGTCTTAGAGTACAGCAATAGACTGTTTATTCAAACAAATGTACAGCTATATGCATTTAGGGACAACCATCCTTCATGTATAAATCACAGATAATATCAACAGATCCAGTAACAGGACAATGGGAAGGTACATTCAAAACAATGGACAGTTTACACAATCATCCTTTATCTTAAACTGCATGCTAGTTTCTGGGAGGAACGGGGATGGGAGCAGAGCATGTGAAGATAAAGGAATATATTCTTACAGTGGGTGTACACTATACAGAAAGAGGATAGATAATACAGAAGTGTATACTATACAGAGAGAGGACAGTAAAATACAGAGGTGTACACTGTACAGAGAGAGGATAGTAATACAGAGGGAATGTACACTACAGGTACGACATGACACTATAATAAATACATCAGGGAATAATACACAGACACAGTTCAACATAAATCCTGGATTCCCTGGGCAATCCGTTTGGCCAACCCCAGGTAGCACCTTGGTCCATGGTCAGTAGGAAGGAGGCTAGTCCCCAAGGTCCTCCAACTGCCCCAGTGATGGCTGAGTCTGTCACTCACTATGAGGCATGTAGCCCACCCATTAACCCCTAAAATGCATTAATCAAGTAGAAAATAAAATTAGTACTGTGAAGGATGAAGCCTATCTATTAACCCTTACTATACATCCAAACCTGCAAAACATGAGTAATACACAATGTGATTTATAGTCTGACCATTAACCCCTTCACTGCTGAGCCATTTCAACCCTGTGAATAGAAAAATGGAAACGTTATGTTTTTAGCTTATTATTTATGATTATTTTTTTACACTGAATATGGTCATGTTGGGTATCATTGGAAAGGCCAGACTTTGATCAACGATGTGCAACACACGAGGATGACGATACAGCAGTCCAAAGGACCCCTTTGCCTTCTGGGTGCAGAGAGACAGGTAGCACAGTGCCTATCTCCCTGTCACGGACCGCGTTGGTATCGCGGGCCGCGCTGGATCTAGGGGGCGCCTGGCAGCGACTTCCTCGCTGCTCGCTGGCCAGGCGCCGAGTGATAACGCAGCCGGCTGCGCTCACGTGGGGCGCCAGGGGGCGGGGACTGGCATGATGACGCGGACCCGCCGAGTTTAAAACCCAGTTTCACTATTCACCGGTGCCCTGACGTGGTAGTTACTTCCCGCAGAGCTCTTGTATATTTTGCAATTACTACTATTCTGTGTATGACCCTTGGCATTGGCAAACGAACCACTCTGTGTATGACCCTTGGCATTGGCAAACGAACCACTCTGTGTATGACCCTTGGCATTGGCAAACGAACCACTCTGTGTATGACCCTTGGCATTGGCAAACGAACCACTCTGTGTATGACCCTTGGCATTGGCAAACGAACCACTCTGTGTATGACCCTTGGCATTGGCAAACGAACCATTCTGTGTGTGACCCCTGGCATTGGCGAACGAACCACTCTGTGTATGACCCCTGGCATTGGCATTAACTCTTCTAATTCTGGTATTGAGGTCAGTCTGTGTGGCACCCTAAGCACACATCAGACTACCTCTTGTCTGGTTAGGATCTTGGGAAGAGCTAATTATTCTAAGGTCTTGTGTATCGTTCTAGTGTCATTCTTTGTGGTTACACTATCCTGTCGTATTCTGTGTCTGTCTAGTCGTGCCGACCAACCTAAGGATCGGAAGGGTAGAGAGTGTCCTGCGTATAGGGACCACTAGTCAGATAGCAGAGGGATCCGTGACATTACGTCAGGGCCAATGGATCCCGCAGACCTCTCTAATCAGTTGACACGTATTGCAGCCAGACAAGAAGAGCAGGACCATAGGATGGACCAGATTGCTCTTGCCCTGCAAACCCTGTTAAACCGATCCAGTTCTGGAGCTGCAAGCCCTCCAGACCCAGTAGTGCCTAGGATCAGGCCGGCCTCTCCCGAGGGATGTAGGCTCAGTATGAAAGCACCCGTACGCTATGATGGAACACCAAACTTATGCCGGGGCTTTCTGACCCAACTGGAAATTTTGTTCGAGAACAACCCCGGATCATGTATGTCAGATAAAGCTAAGGTGGGCTATCTAATTAGTCATTTAACGGAGAAGGCTTTATTGTGGGCTACTCCCTTGTGGGAGAACAAGAAACCCATCATATACGATTATGAGGGTTTTACCTCAGAGCATAAACGCACCTTTGACCCCTCTAGAAGGGCTACTAATGCGGGGAGGTCATTATTTCACATTAAACAAGGTAATAGGAGGGTCTCTGAATACGCAATAGAATTTAAAACCTTGACTTCAGAGGTTCTCTGGCCGAACGATGTCCTAACCTTGGCCTTTACTGAAGGCCTGAACGACGCGTTTATGTTCGAGTTGGCTCCTCTAAAATTGCCAGAGACTCTTGATCACTTGATCGACTTCTGTATTGCTATGGATGATCAAATTAGGGAAAGGAGACATCCCAGGGATAGACCTAGAAGGCTCTTGCCTCCTTTACCCTTATCGTCCAGAACTACCGTTGCTTCCGGTAACCAGGAAAACGTGAAAACAGATCTACCTGTTGTTGAGCCTATGCAGATAGGAAAGACTGGTATATCGGAGGCAGAGAGAGCCCACCGAAGGGAGAAGGGACTCTGCTTCTATTGCGCCGGGGCAGACCACTTCCGCCTTCAATGTCCTCAGAGACCTAGGGGAGCAGGGGTGAGAGTGGCAGATCAAGCCAAAGACCAGCCAATACCCAGGTTATAGGGTCTCTTTATGCCTCTTTCGTAAACAACGAAAAAAAAAGTCCAGGATCCTGGTACCAATATCATTGACCTGGGACAAGGTTCACATTAAGACTGAGGCCTTCTTGGATTCTGGGGCCTCAGGCAATTTTAATGGATAAACAGTTTGCTGCTAAATGTCTCATACCTCTGGTCCTCAAGGACAGACCTCTTATGGTGGAGGCTATAGATGGAAACCCTCTATCCTGCCCACATATCACCCACGACACCGTTTCTGTGTGCATGAAAACAGGAGTATTGCACCATGAAAACATATGTTTCCAAATCATTGAGTCCCCTTCTTGTCCTGTCGTGCTTGGGTTTCCGTGGTTGGCAGAACACAACCCGGTTATTGATTGGGTCCAAAGAGACATAAAATACTGGAGTCCTCGTTGTCAATCGCACTGTCTGGGGGGGTCAACGTAATCGCTAGCCTCAACGTTGCCACAGCCCCTCCTTTTTCTACAGAGGTTCCTGAACAATATTTGGGATTTAAAAGAGGTCTTCTCTAAGTCCAGGACTGAGGTCCTACCGCCGCACCGCGTACGACTGTGCTATAAATTTACTCCCTGGTACTATGCCTCCTAGGGGACATGTATACCCCTTGTCCCAAAAAGAAAATGACGTTATGGAGGAGTATATAAGGGAGAACCTGGAGCGAGGTTTCATCCGACGGTCCTCTTCCCCAGCAGGGGCAGGTTTCTTTTTTGTATCGAAAAAAGAGGGAGACCTGCGGCCTTGTATAGATTATAGAGGTTTGAACAGGATAACCATAAGGAACGCCTATCCCATACCACTTATCACAGAACTGTTCGATCGCCTAAAGGGGGCCAATATTTATACCAAACTTGATTTACGCGGGGCTTACAACCTCGTAAGGGTTAAAGAGGGACATGAATGGAAAACGGCTTTTAATACAAGAAGTGGGCATTATGAGTACCTGGTGATGCTTTTTGGCTTATGCAATGCGCCGGCTTGTTTTTCAGGACCTCATAAATGATACCTTACGAGAATTCCTGCAAGTATTTGTCATAGTATATCTGGATGACATCCTGATATACTCGCCTGATATCGTAACCCATCATGTCCACGTGAAAAAAGTACTGAAAAAATTGTTTGAGGCTGGATTGTATTGTAAATTAGAGAAATGTTTATTTGACATAAGGACAGTACATTTCCTTGGCTACATAATAACACCTGAGGGGTTCCAGATGGATCCTAAGAAACTTACAGCAATCCTAGACTGGCCTCTACCCCAAGGGCTTAAAGCCATCCAGAGGTTTCTAGGATTCACTAATTATTATATAGGAGATTCATTAAAGATTTTTCGGTTTTGGTATCTCCCCTCACGGCCATGACTAGGAAAGGGGTGGGGAATCAGAAATGGACACCCCAAGCCAGTCAAGCCTTTGAAGCACTCAAACAAGCGTTTACTACGGCCCGGTACTCAGACATCCGGATCCGACTCTGCCATTCCAAGTGGAAGCTGACGCCTCCGAAATAGGTCTTGGTGCAGTCTTGTCCCAGAGGGAAGCACCGACAAACCCTTGCATCCATGCGGCTTCTATTCCCGGAAACTCTCCCCGGCAGAGAGGAACTATGACATAGGAAACAGAGAATTGTTAGCAGTCATATCAGCCTTGGCAGAATGGAGATACCTACTGGAAGGGTCTAGTGACCCCATCCTTATCATAACCGATCATAAAAATCTCACATACATTGGAGATGCTAAACGGTTAAATTCCCGACAAGCGAGATGGTCGTTGTTTCTTTCAAGCTTTAATTACGTACTGACCTATAGACCCGGGTCCAGAAACGTTTAAAGCAGATGCTTTAATCTAGACAGCATGAGTCCTACGAATTTAACATCCAAGATCAGCATCCCATTGTACCCCAAGAAAGGATTATAGCCTCTACCACGATTAATGTCTCGTCTCCTTTGTTGAAAAGGTTGCAAACCGTGCAGGGCACGGCCCCTGAAGGGAACCTCCCGCGAAACTCTTTGTACCTGAATGTGAAAGAGAAGAAATATTAAACCTCTATCATGATAATAAAACGTCCGGGCATATGGGAATCACCAAAACGGTGTCCAGCATCAATAAAATCTTTTGGTGGCCCACATTGCGCCGAGATGTTAAAGATTACATAGCCGTGTGCGAGGTTTGCACCAAGACATAAAGATCCCAAAACAGCACCCATTGGTTTGCTCCAACCTCTGCCTATCCAGAACGACCATGGTCGCACTTAGCTATGGACTTCATAGTGGAGTTACCCGATTCTAGAGGGAACACAGTTATACTTACGATCATCGATCGGTTCTCCAAGATGGGTCATTATGTTCCTCTTCGTAAACTACCGTCGGCAGCCGAACTGGTGCCCATATTCATTAACCACGTGGTCCGCATACATGGTATTCCTCTTGGGATTGTCTCCGATAGGGGCACCCAATTTGTCTCCAGATTTTGGAAAGGGTTTTGTAAGAATGTGGGGATTGACTTGTCTTTCTCTTCGGCCTATCACCCCCAGACCAACGGGGCAGCAGAACGCGCAAATCAAAATGTAGAAAAGTATCTCAGGTGCTTTATCTCAGAACAGCAAGATAACTGGTCAGACCTGCTACCTTGGGCTGAGTATGCTTTGAACAGCGCGGTGAGCGAATCCACAGGACATTCCCCTTTCTTCACCGTGTATGGTTTCGATCCTCCTATGTTACCGACTACGTTTTCGGATACCACGATACCTGCTTTGGATGAACATTTGGCGTCCTTGAAGGACACTTGGGGGAAAGTCAAGGAGGCACTCAAGAAAAGTAGTGCCATCCAGAAAACCAAGGCTGACAGACACAGGAGGCAGGCACCCGTGTATCAGGTTGGGGACAGGGTATGGCTTTCCTCGCGCAATATCAAGCTCCTAGTGCCTTCCATGAAGTTGGCACCTAGATTCATAGGCCCCTACAAGGTTTTTGCGACGACTCAACCCCGTCTCCTATGCGTTGGCATTGCCACCCCATATCCGGATACACAACGTGTTCCACGTGAGCCTCTTAAAACCTCTCTTGTGTAATCGGTACACCAAGGCCCGTATCCCACCTCCTCCTATCTCAGTGGAGGGTGAGGAGGAGTTTGAAGTCCGGACCATTTTGGATGCAAGGGTATCAAGGGGCACTTTGCAGTATTTGGTCGACTGGGTGGGCTACGGGCCGGAGGATCGTTCTTGGCTCCCGGCTGCTGAGGTCCATGCGCCTCGGTTGGTGAAGGCCTTCTACGTGGCCCATCCTCGTGCTCCTGGGGGTCGTCCAGTGGCCGCCCGTGGAGGGGGGGGTTCTGTCACGGACCGCGTTGGTATCGCGGGCCGCGCTGGATCTAGGGGGCGCCTGGCAGCGACTTCCTCGCTGCTCGCTGGCCAGGCGCCGAGTGATAACGCAGCCGGCTGCGCTCACGTGGGGCGCCAGGGGGCGGGGACTGGCGTGATGACGCGGACCCGCCGAGTTTAAAACCCAGTTTCACTATTCACCGGTGCCCTGACGTGGTAGTTACTTCCCGCAGAGCTCTTGTATATTTTGCAATTACTACTATTCTGTGTATGACCCTTGGCATTGGCAAACGAACCACTCTGTGTATGACCCTTGGCATTGGCAAACGAACCACTCTGTGTATGACCCTTGGCATTGGCAACGAACCACTCTGTGTATGACCCTTGGCATTGGCAAACGAACCACTCTGTGTATGACCCTTGGCATTGGCAAACGAACCACTCTGTGTATAACCCTGGCATTGGCAAACGAACCACTCTGTGTATGACCCTTGGCATTGGCAAACGAACCATTCTGTGTGTGACCCCTGGCATTGGCGAACGAACCACTCTGTGTATGACCCCTGGCATTGGCATTAACTCTTCTAATTCTGGTATTGAGGTCAGTCTGTGTGGCACCCTAAGCACACATCAGACTACCTCTTGTCTGGTTAGGATCTTGGGAAGAGCTAATTATTCTAAGGTCTTGTGTATCGTTCTAGTGTCATTCTTTGTGGTTACACTATCCTGTCGTATTCTGTGTCTGTCTAGTCGTGCCGACCAACCTAAGGATCGGAAGGGTAGAGAGTGTCCTGCGTATAGGGACCACTAGTCAGATAGCAGAGGGATCCGTGACACTCCCAGCCTCTATGACAGGATGCTGATCGAGTGTCTCCCATCACTAGGACTGTCAGGAGGCAGAGGGAGCTATTGTGGCAAGAGGGAGCAGATAGCATCCACGTGTGATGCCTTGAGATAATGGTAGGGGGAGCAGTGGGGGAAGCTAGACAAGCAATTGCCCTCCTTGTAGCGACACATATTGAAGAGGGTAATGCCTAGAATCCTTCCAGCCATACAAGTGTGAAAGGCAGTGTTTCGTAGCTTCTATGCAAATACTACCTATTCCTAGTTGTTGCCAGCATACCTTGTTGCATGTATTTATGTCACATGGATTTGTGTAACATTATTATTTTTCTACCTGCTAAATTGACATCCTTGAAGTAATCAAAGATAAATCTACCTCTTTAATAAAATTGTTTTGTATGAATACCATGTGTCTGTAATGTGTTGTTGTCATATCATAGGTACAGTTTGACAGGGCCAGACTTTGTGATGGTGATGCACTGGATAGCATTTCATTGCTATACCATTGCACAAGTGTACTCACAAGATAATGGGGGGATGCAGCTCATTCTCCATCAGGATCTACAGGGTTAAATACACATTAGTCATGCATCTATGACTGCACATACAAATTAATCACAATAAAGAGTAGCTTTTATTCAGTGTGATAATGTGAAAACCTATGAGGGTGTGCATGGCTAAATGATTCCTTGAAGTAAGCGGTCTTATCATTGATTTTTCTGATGGAGGAGTCTAATGGCAGTTATATGGGACACATGATTACAGCATTATTCTATCTATGTCATACATATAAATAGCTCAGCAGGGGATATTCAAACAGCTTAAAACACACTAGATCAATATGTGCCTTTCCATTTTGATGATGGTGCTATGTATGGTAAAGGTCTGCATTCATTTAGTAACGAATTGTAATTCGTAACGAATTTCGTTAATTTGTATTTTGGAAGTATTTCCGAAATAGCAAATTGATTTAATCCGAATTGAAAACTAAATGAAACGGCATATAGCAAATGTAATTTGTTATACTGTTTCATGACCAAAATTTGATCAATTGAGGTTTTATTTAGCGAAACGAAATTCA
Organism: Leptobrachium leishanense; assembly: GCA_009667805.1. NCBI lineage: Eukaryota > Metazoa > Chordata > Amphibia > Anura > Megophryidae > Leptobrachium > Leptobrachium leishanense. Next base: position 164,245,913 of record CM019064.1, read on the forward strand.
AATCAGTATCAACTATCGAATTGATCTTAACTTACAAATACATACAAGTACTACAGCAAACGACTTTATGAAACTAATCAGATTCGTTTCACTGATACACAAAGCACCCCTGTACCTGTCCGTTGGCCTCTGGTGCTGAATCTGTTGTCAATGGACAACTCAACATTTAACCCTAGCTATCAAACTGATATATCAAATATTGAATCAATCTTAACTTACAATACATACAAGTACTACACCAAATGATTTTATGAAACAAAATTCGAATCAATATCAACTATCAAATCGATAGCGCAATATCAAACGAAATGAAACAAATTACAAAACTAAATAGGAAACAAAACTAAACAAATTAATTAAAAATTAAAGTAAAGAAATTTTCCAGCTGTGCACACCTCTATTGTATGGGGCATTTAGCAAGGAACACGGTTTAAATTCTGATTGTAATTTTGGTGTGATGTATGGGCTGTGCAGGCAACCTACATGAAGGCTGCTTCCATAGCTTGCAGCTTAAACATAGCTTTAGCCCTCAGAGAGATACTTTCCCTGTTGTACCCAAGTGCATTTCTCTATGTAGTTAATTGTGCATGATGGACCCTGTAGTCCTGGACACATATCCCCATTTCATGCAGAGTGTAGCTCATGTTAAAGTGCTCCCCTGCCACATGTGTAATCCATGTGCTGCATTTAAGGAATCATGAGATCATGCCACGTGTGATTCCTTTCCTGCAGCGTATCGATGATACATGGTGCATTTTACACGGAGTGCCCTTTAGAATGACTGATACATGTCCATTAACTCATGGCGTATCTGACATGCCAGGATGTGATATGCATTTACACAGAGAATAGCAATGGAGATATGTGGTTGTGCACCTTGCCTGAGAAAAATTGCTGGACAATGCACTGCCTGACATATCTGCCCACATTCTCTGCGTCATCAGGTGGCACTAATGGGACCTTGTCAGGATCCTCTGCAAGGGCAGGATCAATATCAAATGGGCTCCCATCCTCTAGAACAAGGTTGTGAAAAATCAAACACGTCATTATGATCAGTGCAGCTTTTTGGCTGGTACTGCAGGGCATCGCCAGACCTGCTCAGACAGTGGAACCTCATTTTCAAGAGATCAAAGGTCCTCTCAATCACACTACTGTCCCTCTAGTGAACAGTGTTGTAAGCCTCGTTATCCGGACCTTCAGGCCTTCTGATGGGGGTCATCAGCCATGGCCTGAGAAGATATCCTGCATCACCTAATACATGGCACATAAAACACAGTAATATTCTGTTATGTGAGCCAATACTTTACAATTAGGATATATGTGTCACAGGATATGTATACCCACTAAGAAGCCATCCTTCTGGAAACATCCTGTCCTGGAAGTCATGTGCTACGAAAGAGTTCTGCAGAATATATGCGTCGCAGGCAATACGAGGAAACGCTGCCACCAGATACATGATGCACATATTGGCATCACATTTTTAATTTGCATGTTGATAGTATGGAAGTGCTTGCAGTTGATATAAACCACGGGTTTCAGAGTGTAAAGATCTCCACGTGGGTACAAACTATTGCCTCCAGGGCAGTGGGAAACCTTCCAACCTCCTATAACCCCTGTTTTACACTACGCCATCCCTCAGGGGGTGGTAGGGTATCCAATATAGTGGTGGCAGTTGTCCCGCCTTGCTATGAAGAAGTGATATAGCATCTTGGAGAAGGTGCTCCGCCTGATACCACCTAGCTTGGACAGGGGCATCGAAAGGTTCCAGTTTCGAGGGACCTTAGACAACACAGCAGCTTGGTCATGCCTGGCACAGATGTGTGTGAGCAGAACTTGACTCCAGATGGTTTTGCAGCAGTATGTAGAGCCTGGAGATCTGGTCACAGCTAATTCTGTAGCGTAGGCAACACTGCATCAGTCACATTGTCCAATTTGAGTCTAGTCCTTCGGTGCCCGTGGGACTGGACGTACCCTCTCCAACCCCTGCTGGCGTCGGAGACAGTTTCTACCTATGTAACGCAGTGAAAGAAGAAAAGCAGCAGCAATAATACGCACATGCCTGACAACATCAATCGTATAATAATAAGGGTATGGGTTCAATAGAACATGTGATGTGCTGCATTCTTTTTTATGGGCTGGTGATTTTGCGCTTGGCCAAGTTTTTTTGAGTTTGTAGTTAACACCTGGTTTGAGCACTAGTTAACATTTTCAACATCACATATCGGCAGTTGTTAGCGCCAGCAATTTGGTATACCTTACTTTTCGAAGTGCTACTGATAGGTTGCCAATGTACTGTAAGCTTGTGCAAGGCTTGTGCAAGCTCTGATGCGTTAAGTAATTTTTGAGAGGTTTAGCATTAGGGATGGAATATGGAGGGCATTCGTCAAAGTCACTTATCCTAGCATTAACGCTTACCCACCTTTATGCAATCAGTAGCGACAACTATGTCATTTTGCTCCCTGTATTTTTTTTACTATTCTTTCTCTAGCGGGACATTTTCGAGCATTCTAATTGTATTTTACTTACTTCTATATATTATGTGCTAATTACACTTTATTATTTTACTATAGAAAACAACTGATGGATTTGACTCTGTGCCTCTGAAATCCTCAGAAGTAGTCGATGCAGACGTTTGAACTCTACATCAACAACTAGTTAATTATCTTTTTGAGCTTATGTGGCTGTAAGAATTGTTGTAAAGTGTTGGACCTCATTATCATAAACAATATTGCTAGATTTAAGCTCTACAATAATACTCAGTGGCTAAATGTCCACAGTAAAGAATATACAAATGCTCCCTTTATCTTTTTCTCTGATTAAACAAAACAGCCAGACATTTTTGTCTATGTGATTTATCAACTACAACACACTGGGCATCATATTTATATTTGCATGTTTGATTTACACCTGTATGTCTGTAAACACAAATACATGAATAAATATTATCTGCAGGCTAGTGAGAGTTATTTTTATATGCCTTCTAGTTTTAGAATTCCCTTTTAAATTTGTGCCAAGATTTCTGCTTTCTTCAATTTTATAAACAATACTTTAACAAATGTTACAACTGCTACTGATTTTTTTATTAAACAATTTTAAATATGTTTGCTTAAACATTTCGTCTTTAAGGACAAAATTTACTTTCCCTTGTGTTTATTGAGTTTTCATGATAATCTCCTACCGTTTAGTCACTGTGCACAAACTATAGTGAATTTGACATGGCCATGAACTGATTGGGATATAAAAAAAAATCTGTACATTATAAAAGGAGTATGAGGATGGCCTGGTTAGCCAATCCACCAAATCCTTTGTATGTTGCTGCTGCTTAAGACGGCCAGCACCAGTTAGAAAGGACAAGCGTGCCCCTGCAGAGGATGCACCACGTCGATGAAGACCAGAGGCACAGCCTCCCGACACAGAGGCTGCTTGCCCTCTTATCTGTGTCTGGGAGTGTCTGCCTGTCCTTTTTGGTCTTTCTGACATGGTGAGTGATATATAGAATAAAGATATACAGAACTCTGATTCAACTCTGTTATAAAAATTGGAGATATGCTGCAGAACTCTGATTCAACTATGGTATGAAGATTCAAGATTTCCAGAACTCTGGTATAACTCAGTGAGACACCCTGATAGCTGGCAGCCAGTGAGAAGACACAGATTACAATTCCCAGAAATCTCCTATAAATCAGTGAGACCCCTGATGGGTGGCAGTGAGAACACAAAGATTACCACAATTCCCAGATATTTTGTAGAAATGACTGACCCCCAAAATTGCTGGTGTCAGTGAGAACACAAAGATTAGAACAATTCCAAGATATTTTGTATAAATGACTGACCCCCAAAATTGATGATATTTAGGGAAGCCTACCACCCAACTCACTGACGCAATCATCAATCACTCTAACCTTACAGTCCTCTCCTCCTGTTTCCAACCCCAACCCTCCCAGATTGTGAGTTCCTACGGGAATAGGGCCCTCATCTCCTCCTGTACTGTTTGTCAAATGTTGTTCAATGTATTGTAACCCTGTCTATACTGTGCTTATTGTACAGCGCTGCGGAATATGCTGGCGCTTTATAAATAAAGAATAATAAAATAAAGAATAATAATTGATGGTGGCAGTGAGAACACAAAGATTAGAACAATTCCCAGATATCAAAGAAGAAAAACCTTTTGTCACAAGGACAATGGAGTCAGATCCAGCACATTTAGGATTAAACCTATAGTATAGTTACAGAAAACGAAAGTAGAATGTGGCAAATATATCGCAGCTACATAAACTGGCTAATACCACTGGTGCTGGTTTCAAATTGCAGACATACAATAAACAAAATAGATATATAAATTTTATTAAATAATTCTAAAATCATAAATTGACAAACAATTCTATATGAAATGAGAATACTCAGTATACTGTTGGTTAACCCCACATCAGTGGGAAATAATGAGGGACCACAGGTATTATGCTACCCCTATCCTTTGATCACAATTTCAACCTTAATTAATTAAATCATTATCAGGACAGCGGGTCTCCCTACAATATGTGAACAACCACTATTAGTGGTATATACCTGCTGTGTGATTATCATTCCAGGACTGAGGCTTAATTGATTATAGGAGCAAGCGACTTTGTAAAGTCCAGGATTAATATGCTGCAATCTAATAGTATCCCCCGTTCGTGGTCTGCACATTACCATTGAGCTGTGTTGGTCGATATAAAACTATTGTTTGAATGGTTTTCATTTATTCCATGTAACCATACACTAATAGTGGTTGTTCACATATTGTAGGGAGACCCGCTGTCCTGATAATGATTTAATTAATTAAGGTTGAAATTGTGATCAATGGATAGGGGTAGCATAATACCTTTGGTCCCTCATTATTTCCCACTGATGTGGGGTTAACCAACAGAATACTGAGTATTCTCATTTCATATAGAATTGTTTGTCAATTTATGATTTTAGAATTATTTAATAAAATTTATATATCTATTTTGTTTATTGTATGTCTGCAATTTGAAACCAGCACCAGTGGTATTAGCCAGTTTATGTAGCTGCGATATATTTGCCACATTCTACTTTCAATTCCCAGATATTTTGTATAAATGACTGACCCCCAAAATAGTTGCTGGGAGTGAGAACACACAGATTAGAACAATTCCCAGATATTTTGTATAAATGACTGACCCCCAAAATAGTTGCTGGGAGTGAGAACACACAGATTAGAACAATTCCCAGATATTTTGTAGAAATTACTGACCCCCAAAATAGTTGCTGGGAGAACACACAGATTAGAACAATTCCCAGATATTTTGTAGAAATTACTGACCCCCAAAATAGTTGCTGGGAGAACACACAGATTACCACAATTCCCAGATATTTTGTAGAAATTACTAACCCCCAAAATAGTTGCTGGGAGTGAGAACACACAGATTAGAACAATTCCCAGATATTTTGTAGAAATTACTGACCCCCAAAATAGTTGCTGGGAGTGAGAACACACAGATTACCACAATTCCGAGATATTTTGTAGAAATTACTGACCCACAAAATAGTTGCTGGGAGTGAGAACACACAGATAAGAACAATTCCCAGATATTTTGTAGAAATTACTGACCCGAAAATAGTTGCTGGGACTGAGAACACACAGATTAGGAAAATTCCCAGATATTTTGTAGAAATTACTGACCCCAAAATAGTTGCTGGGAGTGAGAACACACAGATTACCACAATTCCGAGATATTTTGTAGAAATTACTGACCCACAAAATAGTTGCTGGGAGTGAGAACACACAGATAAGAACAATTCCCAGATATTTTGTAGAAATTACTGACCCGAAAATAGTTGCTGGGACTGAGAACACACAGATTAGGAAAATTCCCAGATATTTTGTAGAAATTACTGACCCCAAAATAGTTGCTGGGAGTGAGAACACACAGATTAGAACAATTCCCAGATATTTTGTAGAAATTACTGACCCCCAAAATAGTTGCTGGGAGTGAGAACACACAGATAAGAACAATTCCCAGATATTTTGTAGAAATTACTGACCCGAAAATAGTTGCTGGGACTGAGAACACACAGATTAGGAAAATTCCCAGATATTTTATAGAAATTACTGACCCACAAAATAGTTGCTGGGAGTGAGAACACACAGATTAGAACAATTCCCAGATATTTTGTAGAAATTACTGACCCCTAAAATAGTTGCTGGGTGTGAGAACACACAGATTACCACAATTCCCAGATATTTTGTAGAAATTACTGACCCCCAAAAAACTTGGTGGCATTGAGAACACACAGATTACCACAATTTCCATATATTTTGTAGACATTACTGACCCCAAAATAGTTGCTGGGAGTGAGAACACAAAGATTAGAACAATTCCCAGATATTTTGTAGAAATGACTGACCCCCAAAATTGCTGGTGGCAGTGAGAACACAAAGATTAAAACAATTTCCAGATATTTTCTATAAATGACTGACCCCCAAAATAGTTAGTGGCAGTGAGAACACACAGATTAGAATAATTCCCAGATATTTTGTAGAAATTACTGACCCCCAAAATAGTTGCTGGGGGTGAAAACTCACAGATTACCACAATTCCCAGATATTTTGTAGAAATTACTGACCCTCAAAATAGTTGCTGGAATGAGAACACACAGATTAGAAGAATTCTCAGATATTTTGTAGACATTACTGACCCCCAAAATACTTGGTGGCAGTGAGAACACACAGATTACCACAATTCCCAGATATTTTGTAGAAATGACTGACCCCCAAAATTGCTGGTGGCAGTGAGAACACACAGATTACCACAATTCCCAGATATTTTGTATAAATGACTGACCCCCAAAATTGCTGGTGGCAGTGAGAACACAAAGATTAGACCAATTCCCAGATATTTTGTATCAATGACTGACCCCCAAAATTGCTGGTGGCAGTGAGAACACAAAGATTAGACCAATTCCCAGATATTTTGTATCAATGACTGACCCCCAAAATTGCTGGTGGCAGTGAGAACACAAAGATTAGAACAATTCCCAGATATTTTGTAGAAATTACTGACCCCAAAACAGTTGCTGGGAGTGAGAACACCCAGATTACCACAATTCCCAGATATTTTGTAGAAATTACTGACCCTCAAAATAGTTGCTGGGAGTGAGAACACACAGATTAGAACAATTCTCAGATATTTTGTAGACATTACTGACCCCCAAAATACTTGGTGGCAGTGAGAACACACAGATTACCACAATTCCCAGATATTTTGTAGAAATGACTGACCCCCAAAACTGCTGGTGGCAGTGAGAACACACAGATTACCACAATTCCCAGATATTTTGAATAAATGACGGACCCCCAAAATTGCTGGTGGCAGTGAGAACACAAAGATTAGAACAATTCCCAGATATTTTGTATAAATGACTGACCCCCAAAATTGCTGGTGGCAGTGAGAACACAAAGATTAGACCAATTCCCAGATATTTTGTATCAATGACTGACCCCCAAAATTGCTGGTGGCAGTGAGAACACAAAGATTAAAACCATTTCCAGATATTTTGTATAAATGACTGACCCCCAAAATTGCTGGTGGCAGTGAGAACACAAAGATTAGAACAATTCCCAGATATTTTGTAGAAATTACTGACCCCAAAACAGTTGCTGGGAGTGAGAACACCCAGATTACCACAATTCCCAGATATTTTGTAGAAATTACTGACCCCAAAATAGTTGCTGGGAGTGAGAACACACAGATTACCACAATTCACAGATATTTTGTAGAAATTACTGACCCCCCAAAATACTTGGTGGCATTGAGAACACACAGATTATCACAATTTCCAGATATTTTGTAAACATTACTGACCCCCAAAATAGTTGCTGTTAGTGAGAACACACAGATTACCACAATTCCCAGATATTTTGTAGAAATGAGACCCCCAAAATACTTGGCAGCAGTGAGAACACACAGATTACCACAATTCCCAGATATTTTGTATAAATGACTGACCCCCAAAATTGCTGGTGGCAGTGAGAACACAAAGATTAGAACAATTCCCAGATATTTTGTAGAAATTACTGACCCCCAAAACAGTTGCTGGGAGTGAGAACACCCAGATTACCACAATTTCCAGATATTTTGTAGAAATTACTGACCCCCAAAATAGTTGCTGGGAGTGAGAACACACACATTACCACAATTCCCAGATATTTTGTAGAAATTACTGACCCTCAAAATAGTTGCTGGGAGTAAGAACACACAGATTAGAACAATTCTCAGATATTTTGTAGACATTACTGACCCCCAAAATACTTGGTGGCAGTGAGAACACACAGATTACCACAATTCCCAGATATTTTGTAGAAATTACTGACCCCCAAAACTGCTGGTGGCAGTGAGAACACACAGATTACCACAATTCCCAGATATTTTGAATAAATGACGGACCCCCAAAATTGCTGGTGGCAGTGAGAACACAAAGATTAGAACAATTCCCAGATATTTTGTATAAATGACTGACCCCCAAAATTGCTGGTGGCAGTGAGAACACAAAGATTAGACCAATTCCCAGATATTTTGTATCAATGACTGACCCCCAAAATTGCTGGTGGCAGTGAGAACACAAAGATTAAAACCATTTCCAGATATTTTGTATAAATGACTGACCCCCAAAATTGCTGGTGGCAGTGAGAACACAAAGATTAGAACAATTCCCAGATATTTTGTAGAAATTACTGACCCCAAAAAAGTTGCTGGGAGTGAGAACACCCAGATTACCACAATTCCCAGATATTTTGTAGATATTACTGACCCTCAAAATAGTTGCTGGGAGTGAGAACACACAGATTAGAACAATTCTCAGATATTTTGAAGAAATTACTGACCCCAAAATAGTTGCTGGGAGTGAGAACACACAGATTACCACAATTCCCAGATATTTTGTAGAAATTACTGACCCCCCAAAATACTTGGTGGCATTGAGAACACACAGATTATCACAATTTCCAGATATTTTGTAAACATTACTGACCCCCAAAATAGTTGCTGTTAGTGAGAACACACAGATTACCACAATTCCCAGATATTTTGTAGAAATGAGACCCCCAAAATACTTGGCAGCAGTGAGAACACACAGATTACCACAATTCCCAGATATTTTGTATAAATGACTGACCCCCAAAATTGCTGGTGGCAGTGAGAACACAAAGATTAGAACAATTCCCAGATATTTTGTAGAAATTACTGACCCCCAAAACAGTTGCTGGGAGTGAGAACACCCAGATTACCACAATTTCCAGATATTTTGTAGAAATTACTGACCCCCAAAATAGTTGCTGGGAGTGAGAACACACACATTACCACAATTCCCAGATATTTTGTAGAAATTACTGACCCTCAAAATAGTTGCTGGGAGTAAGAACACACAGATTAGAACAATTCCCAGATATTTTGTAGAAATTACTGACCCCCAAAATAGTTGCTGGGAGTGAGAACACACAGATTAGAACGATTCCCAGATATTTTGTAGAAATTACTGACCCCCAAAATAGTTGCTGTGAGAACACACAGATTACCACAATTCCCAGATATTTTGTAGAAATCACTGACCCCCCAAAATACTTGGTGGCATTGAGAACACACAGATTACCACAATTTCCAGATATTTTGTAGAAATTACTGACCCCAAAATACTTGGTGGCATTGAGAACACACAGATTACCACAATTTCCAGATATTTTGTAGAAATTACTGACCCCCAAAATAGTTGCTGGGAGTGAGAACACACAGATTACCACAATTCCCAGATATTTTGTAGAAATGACTAACCCTCAAAATAGTTGCTGGGAGTTAGAACACACAGATTAGAACAATGTCCAGATATTTTGTAGAAATTACTGACCCCCAAAATAGTTGCTGGGAGTGAGAACACACAGATTACCACAATTCCCAGATATTTTGTAGAAATGAAACCCCCCAAAATACTTGGTGGCAACGAGAACACACAGATTACCATAATTCCTAGATATTTTGTATAAATGACTGACCCCCAAAATAGTTGGTGGCAGTGAGAACACACAGATTAGAACAATTCTCAAATATTTTGTAGAAATTACTGACCCCAAAATAGTTGCTGGGAGTGAGAACACACAGATTACCACAATTCCCAGGTATTTTGTAGAAATTACTGACCCCCAAAATAGTTGCTGGGAGAACACACAGATTACCACAATTCCCAGATATTTTGTAGAAATTACTGACCCCCAAAATACTTGCTGGGAGTGAGAACACACAGATTAGAACAATTTCCAGATATTTTGTAGAAATGAGACCCCCCCAGTAGCTGGTGGCACCTGTGGTCAGGTGCAAGGCTGTAGCCAATTACAAGCTTCAGGCCAGTGGAAAAGTGCATTGTGGTCCATTGTGGTGCATTGTGGGCGAACATGCGGCGAACACGCGGAAATTCGTAGTTCGCGAACATGTGATGTTCGAATCGAACTCCGAACCGATCGAACCGAACAGTTCATCCCTACACTCAATGTGCTCTTACGACGTTACCTTATTAAAGTGGTCAGGCTGCATGTAGTGCCCCCTGCCATCCCTCTAGTCCAGTTTAGGCTAGGGTCAGACGAACGCATTTTCGCGTTGTCTGTGAAAAAGTGCGTTCGAACGAATGGACGCATTTTTTCACGGAGTACGCGATAGCGGTCATACGATGCGCATTTGCATCCGTGATTTTGTACGGATCATCAATAAAACACTTTGTGCATCTGGACGTTATGTTGGCCGGACATTAGCAGTGTCTGACGTCTCCTATTCACGCACACACGCCTCTAGCGGACGCAGCGCACTCTGTACAACCGTACTAGAGGTTTTACGTTCTCGACAAAATGCGTTCGTTTTCCACTTGCGTTGCACGGCCGGACTTTCGTGCGACCGTACTTCGTATATTGGCCGTCATTGCCCGTCATCTGCTGCTACTACGGCCGTGATTAAGTGCGCCTGCACGCGCGTTCGCACTGCCTCAGTCTGACCCTAGCCTTAACTGGTAACACCATGTGAAGTAGAGGCAGGTGGGATTTTGAATATTCCATCTCCTGGAGACCAACTCTGGGACCAATGAAGGAAAAATTGGGGATAAAAACTACAGATGGCGCCTGTCCTTTGGTGTTCGTATACTCGTGAGCTGCTGCCCTTCTGAGGTATTAAGGTAGTGCCTAGTTACTGCCTGAACGTGATTTGGAAATAAGGTGGGGTATACCTTGAATGGGCGCTGCTCACGTTTGATTTATTCGTCAATAAATCCTGTAAGTGTTTTTAGAGATTGATATTTTCTTGTTTGCATATATATACTGGGTAATGTGCAATTGACATAAACAGTATTAACAATCACATACAGTGTTAATATGCTCGGATATACATATAATAATGTTATAAGAGTAGTTCCTTATAAAGTATATGCGTCAAGATGTTAATATTCCCATTTTAAGTCAATATCTAATAAACCGTTAATTATAATATCCTGCAGTAAAAATTTTTACTTTTCTGATTTTTTAGGATCTTTTAAGTATTTTTCAGGATTTGTTTGGGAAAAAAAAAATTCGTTTTTTTTTTAATTGTTTTTTCTTTTTTCTGTAACATCCCTTTTTATTATCATTCATTGTACCTTATATATAAATTTCAGACATTTTCGTTCTGTAGTTTCTTTGCAAACAGCGTTTCACTTTTCAAACATTCTAGCGTACCGTTTTTTTTCTCTCACTCCATTCATCTGCGGTGTCGGGTTTTTCCGGCGGCTGCTCTACGCTCTGATCGGCTCCTGCTCGGGTTTCTCTGGCGTGTTCAGCAGGGTTAATTCAGATGTTTTTGTGGGTTTCGGTGTGCATTCGCCTTTGTTTTGCGGTGAGTGTTCCGCAGGTTTGCGGCGGCTATCCCCTGCGCTACGACGGCCCTGTGGTGCTTGCTGAATACACCGCAGGGTCCCCAAAATTTGATCGCCAAATCGCACCGAATTGAAGTGAACGAAAAGTCACCGAACGTGCGATTCTCTTTGAATAACCATGACAGTCTCTCGCGTAGCTTAGAGTTTATTTCTGAACTCCAGCAATCAAATTAAATATAACAGAAAAAAACCTAACTCGTCTGAGTGCATACTAAACAATAAAGCATCCCTCACTAAATTGGGAAAATAACCAAAAATAAACATCTTCTGAAGTCTTTGTTTCAAGCTGCCAGCATCAGAGATATCTCTCTCTCTCTCTCTCTCTCTCTCTCTCTCTCTCTCTCTCTCTCTCCTTAGCCAATTGGCAATGGCATCCACCTTACTTTGCTGGGGTTTGAGGAGCCCACGACTGTCGCGATTAGAGCGATATATATATATATATATCGCTATCTATAACTAATCGCCAATGTTGCACAGCTGACCGTAAAAGCCTCAGTTTCTAGTGTGTTCTAGAAAGTAATTAAAATGTTAATGATGTTTGTCTTGGTGGCCACTAAGTCCCTTTCTGAAGGGATATCTGTTACATCCTCAGCCCCGCTGTGCTCCCTGGGAGGTCTGGGCAAGAAGGGGGACCGCTGGCTGGTCGGGTGCCATCACTTTCTGCTGGCAGATCGGCATCTGAGGGGGCGGGGTCAGGTGTGATTACCAGGCGCCGCCGGCTTTAAAACAGGGCTTGAGGAGTTGCCTCGTCGCGTTGTTGTGGAATTTGTTTCATGCACCTCTACGTCTTGCATCTGATTGAATTTACTGTTGACGACCCTGTTTTGTGTGAGATTCCTGCTCCTGTATTTGACCCAGCTTGACTTTGACCAATCTCTCTCTATCGTGTGTATTATGTTGTTTGCGTGTTTATACTATCTCAAGCATTTACCAGAACGATTGCTTTCTGTATCCCTGACTGCCCTGCACCTTGAATACTTCATCGACTGTCGTCTCACGTATTGTGTTTCTGAGCGTGTCCTAGGCTTTCTGTCAGTCTCAAAACCCTTGAAGCCTAGAGGCAATTCAGCTAGTCCTTTGAGTCCCCTGGCTCTTGAATTACAAACTAGACATGTGCATTCGTTTTAGTACTAAAACGATTTAGTCCGAATTTTGGGATAATTTAGTTTTAGTATGACTCAAGAGAAACGAAACTGCTCAGTACAAAAAACGAAAGAAACTAAAATAAAATGCACTACATTTTAGTTTCAGTCCTTTTTGTGATATTACATTGATGAGTGAAGGAGACCAGCAATGAAGATCGCAACATCGCAACATCCGAAGTTCTGCACCCTCCACATACCAATGCAGTAGGATGTTCTATACAGAGAGTGGCATTAATTAATGCAGGAGTATGTTCTATACATTATACAGAGAGGGGTATTAATGCAGGAGGATGTTATATACATTATACAGAGAAAGGTATAAATTGAGGAGAATGTTCTATACAGAGAGGGACATTAATGCAGGAGGATGTTATCTACATTATACAAAGAGGGGTATTAATTAACGCAGGAGGATGTTCTAAACATTATACAGAGAGGAGCCTTTTTTTTTTAGCCCTTTAAATCCAGTGGCTGTGAGCGCTGAGATCGGCTGCTTGTTATATTATCTCTCAATACAATGTATCAGGCTCAGCTGTTACAGTAACTGACTGTAACAGCGCTCAGAGTTTCAGTAAAACAAGGAAATAATATTGTTCTAACCTCTTATATATAAAAATATTATTTACTAGTTTTACAGAAACTCTGAGCGCTGTGATGAGCAGCAGTCAGTTACTGTAACAGCTTTGCCTGACACGGGGCAGTATTACAATGTTGGTGCTAACTTAACCAGAGCTGTTGTAAACTGAAAACCTCCATAGGCTATAATGGCTCTGGCAAGGTTACAACAGCTCTGGTTAAGTTAGCACCAACTATGTAATATGGCCCACATTGTGCTCAGAGAGATACTGTAACAAGCAGCGATCTCAGCCCTCTGAGGAGCCACCACTACAATAGTAATTGTATCCACTGGTTTTCGGATGAACGAAATTAGTTTTCATACTAAAGAACTGAAAACGAATTTCTTTAGCAACTAAATAAATTGCATTTTAGGACTAATCCATTAGTTCAAAACGAAATTTTGTGCTGTGCACATGTCTATTACAAACTGTATTTGTTGATATTTCTGTGTTGATCAAGAATATATTGTTGCCCTTAAGGATCTCAACTCTGCTACTCTTGGGTAAGCGATATAGCTACCGTTACAATATCACAGGCTTGTGCAGAATAGGTTTTCTTTGATCGGCCTGATAAGGGGGAAATCACACATCTGCTCTAAAGGAATGTTCCTTGTCCCGTCCAAGCATTTTGCCCCTCGGGCAATGGTAACAGCACTTCCAAGAGCACATCCGAGACACAGCGGCACCATTCTGACCAAAAGTGCATTTCCAAGAAACGAATATTTCCTTTGATCGCTAGAGACAATCTTGGGATGATTGATATTATATCTGGGAATCAAATTAACGATGAAGTGCACTGAGCTGTACCAGCTAGGGGCTGTCCTTAGAGGAAAGGGAAGACCTATATATATTCTGAGTCAAGCGTAGGCTCCTTTGCTATTTCTTGGAGGTCAATATAACATTTGAAGAAATATTGCCATTTCCTACTAGAACCTCCCTAGCGATTGATCCTCCAGCGTATATTGTAAGTAACTAGGATCTGTTGTTATCTCCCTTTTATTTTTCTGTTTGTGTGTGTAAGCTTTAATTTTCATATCTATTTTTCTGTAACCCAAATGCACTGGGATATATAATTTTTTTATCATAAAAAAATCTAAAACTTAATAAGATCTGCTTCTGCCTGATATTTGATCCATGCTAACTGAAGGACTGGATTATCATAGAGATTTGCCTTTGTTTAAGCTCGAGTCTATCTATCAAACAGTGAGCTGTGGTGGGGTGCAGTCGCTGGACTGTATTCTATTTTGGGGTGCATGACCAGAGTCTCAAACCGGCTCTGGATCAGACAGTAAGCATCTTGGGTAAAAAGTCGGTTTGTGGTGGCAGTGTGACAAATAGTACAAGGAAAGTGGGTACAGGGATTGTGAGCAACGTAGTCAGTACTCCAGGTCGAGGGTGGTTGGATACTGCATTGCAGCCCTGTGGTCACTTCATCACGTTGCGTGCCCTTCTGGAGTGAAAGCGTTGCAGTGACAGTTAGACAAGCGCGTGTGGGGATTGTGGGCCGCATAGTCATTATTTTGGGTCTACGGTAGACAGATAGTAATTTGCTTAAGCCTGCGATTCATTCGCTGCGGCGCGTGTTTGTGACAAAACCGACGGTAATATCCGGATACACCCAGGAAAGCTCTTACTTGCTTCTTGGTGACAGGATGTGGCCAATTGGCAATGGCATCCACCTTACTTTGCTGGGGTTTGAGGAGCCCACGACTAATTGTATATCCCAGATATTCGGCCTCTTCCAAACCCAAAGAGCACTTATCGGGGATAGCTTTTTGACCGGCAGCCCGGATACTATCCACTACTGCCTGAACCCTAGACAGATGTATTTCCCAGTCCTCACTGTGAATCACTACATCGTCAAGGTATGCAGCAGCATACTCTCGATGGGGCCTATGTATCTTATCCATCATACACTGGAAGGTGGCTGGAGCACCATGCAACCCAAATGGCAATACTCTGAACTGAAATAACCCCTCAGGGATAGAAAATACTGTCTTTTCCTTTGCTCATGCTGCCAAGGGTACCTGCCAGTAGCCCTTGGTTAAATCCAGTGTGCTTAGGTATCTGGCTCTACCCAGCCTCTCAATAACCTCATCAGTCCAAGGCATAGGTTAGGCATCAAACTTTATCGCTTTACAAAACTGTATTTCCCCATTCAGCTTAGGCACCAACACAATTGGGTTGTACCATTCACTTTGAGATAGTTCTATAACTCCCAACCCGAGCATCTTTTTCACCTCTACGCTAACTGCCTCCCTTCTAGCCTCTGGGATCCTGTAAAGTTTTAGATTAATCTTCTTTCCGGGCTCTGTAATGATATCATGGGTGTTAACATGCATTTTTCCTGGTACTTGGGAAAAAACACATCTCTGTTTTTACACACAAACTCCTTCACTTCCTGCTTCTGATGAGGGGAGAGAGTCTCAGCAATATACTCATCAGGTTTCTTCCCACTAGTAGTGTTAGCTGGTTTTCCTTTAAACATTAAGAGAGCTTCATGCTCTACCCAGGGTATCAATAAATTAATGTGGTAGATCTGTTCTGCCTTCCGTCTACTCTAGTCGGCTGGCTGACTTTATAGTTCACTTCAATTACTTGTTCAATAATCTCATAAGGCCCTTGCAAACTGGTCAAGAATTAACTTTCAGTGGTAGGGATTAGGGATGAGCTGTTCGGGTTCGGATGGTTCGGAGTTCGGCCCGAACTTTGGCAGTTCGAAAGTTCGCGAACTTCGAACTTTTTGGGTGTGTTCGGTTCGAAAAAAAAAGAAATTTTGAAAAAAGTATAGAAAATGCTTAAAATACAAAAAAATCTAGAAATAAAGAAACTCTTTACTGCAGAATATTATAAGCAACGGTTTATTAGATATTGAATTAAAAACTAATGTATACGTGGAAAGATTCTCAACTCTAAATGACCTCTGTTCACTAACGGGCATAACACCAGGTGTTTTTAGTCTGGTAATCAATTTGATACATTGCACACTATACTGAGGTACTGAGGGGGTGGGGTGGTGTCTGCTTTTGATTGAGATTTGAGAATTAATTTCCCTCCTAAAACTTCGTAATATGCTGCATTTAACTGGTGTTTGAAAAAAACTCAAAATAACATCTAAAGCAATGTTATTTTTCACCTCGGGATTAAACATTCACAGGGTTATTCAGAGAGCGGTGAAAAGCAGGAGAATAACTGGAGAAGTGAAAATTCTAGGTCAAAATAGCCAAACCAGAAAAATTCTCCCATTTAACTCACTTTCCAAATTGGCTATTTGGTGTAGATTGTTCTCTTCTCCTGTCAGTTCTCCTGGCTTTACCTCTCTCTCAGGGGTGTTCAGAGAAAGGTGAAAACCAGGAGAATGGCAGGAAAAGAGAACAATCTGGACCAAATAGTCGATTTGGAAAGTGAGATAAGGCTAGGGTCAGACTAACGCATTTTTCGCAGCGACCGTCAAAAAGTGCGTCCGTACGCATTGCCGTATTTTTTCACGGAATGCGTGAAAACGGTCATACGATGCGCATTTTTGTGCGTGATTTTTTACGGATCCAAACCAGGAAACTTGGGTGTCTGGACGTTATGTTGGCCGGACATGAGCAGTGTCTGACGTCTCGAAATCACGCACACACGCTGCTAGTGGACGCAGCGCACTCTGTATGTCCGTACTAGCGGTTCTGTGTTCTCGAAAAAATGCGTTCATTTTCCACTTGTGTTGCGCAGCCGGACTTTCGTGCGACCGTACTTCGTATATTGGCCGTCATTGCCCGTCATTTGCTGCTAGTGCGGCCGTGATTAAGTGCGCCTAAACGCACGTTAAAAATTCGCTAGTCTGACCCTAGCCTAAATGGGAGAATTTTTCTGGTTTGGCTATTTTGACCTAGAATTTTCCATTCTCCAGTCATTCTCCTGCTCTTCACCGCTCTCTGAATAACCCTGACAGGGTTATTCAGAGAAAGGTGAAACTCAGGAGAATGACTGAAGAGAAAATTCTAGGTCAAAATAGCCAAACCAGAAAAATTCTCCCATTTATCTCACTTTCCAAATTGGCTATTTGGTCTAGAATTTTCCATTCTCCAGTCATTCTCCTGCTTTTCACCGCCAAAAAATCTGTAAACTTTTTCTGCGTGTCCGAAAATGTCTCCTCTTTTCATACAGACTGCCGCTCCAAGCAGTTGTTTATGGATAGATTAAAGGAAAAGCATTTACCGTCATTTGAAATGTCATTTTTTGGTTTTTACATATTTCTAACATCCTAGAAATCCGCCACTTCACGGGCAGGTTATGGGCACCTCCTAGGCACGATATTTGAAGGAATTTTTCATTTTTATTTAACCCTTATTTCATGGAAAACGCACTGTCCCTTTAAAAACTTTTTTGTTTTTTACTTTTTTTGTATTCAAAATTTTATTTTGGAAAATAAGTCATCAGTACATCAAACCGCAAGATATTTGAAAGCATCAAAAGACATCAGTATCAGTAATAAAGGGGGGGGGGGTAACCGGGAACATCTGCTAAAGTCACCCCAAAACTTTGGTCATCTCAAAAACACTCAGAAGAAAAAAAGGGGGGGAGAATGGCTCATCAGATGAGCAATCAAGTCTGCAGAGAGTCACTAGCAAAAAGTCTTCAGAACGGGGGGGGGAGACGACAATAAGAAAACACAGCGGAATCAAAACAAAAATGCCAAAAAGGCCTCTGTGGGTAAGACAGGAGAGGGGAGCACATCAGAAAGATCTCACAGGGGGGGGGCGCTAACTGTAACGAGGACGGGTGTCCCGTCAAAGAATATGGGGCGAGTCACTTCAGCCTGTGTCCAAACACGGTACGGTGGCTACGGCAGGCAACTCTCCGCAGCCAAGGCATGTCACCTCTGCAGGACCGACGTTGGAGAGCCAGTCCCTCAGCACCCGCAGTTTCCATAAGGCATTGTGATGCAGGACACCAGCTCTGGACGCATTTGCCCCAGCGAACACAGCATCCGGCCACTCCACCTCCGGAAAAACGCTCCCGGGGGCCAGCAGCCGCCAGCTCGGGGATCTCCACCGCATCTCCCATCACCGCTGCCTCCATCTCATCTCCATCGCATTGATCCTCCTCTGTGCCGGAAGAGCTCTCACCTCGTCTGACAGGTAAGGCATCCTCCAGTTGACACTCAGCTGGGGCCTCCGCCTCAGCCCCCCGGCCATCCCGCAGCACAGTCATCAAGCGTCGCCAGGAGGCGCGGGTCAGCGGGCTCCCCTCATCTCCCGGCAACAGCCGTAGGCAGTCCTCCAGATCTGACAAAACAGCCCCCAGGTCTCTGGTAGGGGGGGGACACAACGGCAGCCGCCTTGCCATGTGCACCATCGCTAGTTCCATCGGGCGCCCAGCCGCCGCACTCCGAAGATGGGGGCCCTCCATCCTCCGATCTAACAACAGCTGACCACCCAAGTCAGGAAATAGTAAAGGGGGGCAGGTCCGGGCAGACCCAGAAGACAGGCCTCAAAATGGCCGCCGGTCAGGCACTTCAGCCACGAGACGGGCCGCAAACTCCTCTAAGCTCTGGAGGGGGGAACCAAGCAGGCTCCAGAGCACTTCACCTGGTGGCCAGCCACGTCGGGACTCCTGTATGGGGTATTCCAAAAGCAAATCCTGGGCATAATAATCTTTCTCAGCGATCACCAGCGGAGCTCTGCTAAGGCACGTCTGCTCCCGAGCCAGGCCAGCCACGCCCCCTGTTTTTTACTTTTTGTCCTTCTTTCCTGTCCCCCAGGGCACTACCCGGACCCCCATACACATTTTATGGCAAATATCTAGCATATATGCCCTCTTGGAGGGCACTCTAAAAACCGAATTTTCAGCCCCATTGACTTGTATTGAGTTCGGGTTCGGGTTAGGATACGAACATTTGGAAAGTTCGGGTTCGGCTCCGAACCGAACTCAGGGAGTGTTCGGCTCATCCCTAGTAGGGATCAGGACCAGAACTCTGTCCCCTGGTTTGACTTCCCATAACTAAGCATTTCTATTGTAACTGGCTTGCTAAGCCCTTTGAGATTTCTCCATGTTTTCCCCTGACTATAGGCAGGGCTGCTTCTATTTGGTCTTGCATTTGGGCCACATTTTCTATCACGCTAGGGTGAGGGGTATGCTCTCGTTCTCATGTCTCTTTAGCAGTATACAGAATGCCCCTGGGATGTCTGCCATACAATAGTTCAAATTTCAAAAATCCAGTGGAAGTCTGTGGAACCTCCCGAATAGAAAATACCAGGTAAGGTAATAGTTCCAATTCTTTCCATCTTTGTCTACTACTTTACGTAACATGGCTTTTATATTTTTATTAAATCTCTCCATTAGGCCATTGGTTTGTGGGTGATATACCAATGTTTTCAATTAAAAGAAAACAACAGCATAGAGGATAGCACTCCCAAAAATAAATCGCACATTAGCAGATGGCATGGGTGGAGAAAAAATAAAATCACAGTTTATCTGACTCCACATCTATATACATCATGTGGTTAATATTAGTCTATAATCAGTATATATACAGATATCAGTACGGGTCCTCCGCAGTGTCCACTAAAGTGGTGTCTCCTACTAGAAGGGAGGAAATTCTTCCAGATCGATGTACCACCGACATAAATCTCGGGAGGGGAATTCGTCTTTCGCTGTCTCTAAACAGTCTTCAATCCAATGAATTCCTGATAAGAGCTGAACTTGGCTTGAGGGGTGTGCTCTCCAGAGTTGTAATGACTGGCACAACCCTTAAAAAAACGTATCAAGTATGGATCCACATTGGCAGCCAGCTGATAAGTATAAAAGTCGATATTTATTGCAAATACCAAACAGATACATACAGCGGACAACCGGATCAGTAAAAAAGTAGCCAATAGCCAGACGCGTTTCACGCTTAAAAAGCGCTTCTTCAGTGGCAAATAAAAGATGTAGAAAGGGACTAATCATCTCTACCTTCATTTATATAATAAAGTTTGTACGGAAATGCCGGCTCCTCGGCCTTTCCGTACAGTCAATTGGCCCGGCACTTCCGGACTCTGGACATATGAACAAATGGCGTCAACGTGATCTCTGTCAATGAATGGCAACAGATATTGTGCACCTTACAGGGAATCCCTTTAAAAGTATACAGTCACACATACCACAATAACAGAGGAAAAATGAGAGCATAACTTGCAATTTTGCCCTAAAACAGACCTGCTGGGCTGCACACCATCGCAATATTTCATTATATTAAAAATAAAATTCAATTATTAGACAATATTGATAGTAAAAATGCGGTTGGCATAAATAGCCCCTATATACAAAAGGGCATGAGATGTAAAGTATCAATGTTCTCATCTAAAGGGCAAGCTATTGAGCGACAGGCAACAGAGGGTTGTGGTAAATGGAGTTTATTCGGCGCAAGGTCTTGTTACCAGTGGGGTACCTCAGGGGTCAGTACTTTGGCCCATTCTCTTTAATATTTTTATTAGTGATATTGCAGAAGGTATTAATGGTAAAGTATGTCTTTTTGCTGATAACACGATTTGCAACAGGGTTGACGTTCCTGGAGGGATCAGCCAAATGACAAATGATTTAGGTAAACTAAAAAAATGGTCGGAGTTGTGGCAATTGAGTTTTAATGTGGATAAGTGCAAGATAATGCACCTGGGGTGTAAAAACCCAAGGGCTGAATATAGAATATTTGATACAGTCCTAACCTCAACATCTGAGGAAAGGGATTTAGGGGTTATTATTTCAGAGGATCTAAGGGTAAGTAGTCAATGTAATAAAGCAGCAGGAAATGCTAGCAGAATGCTTGGTTGTGTAGGGAGAGATATTAGCAGTAGGAAAAGGGAAGTGCTCTTTGTGATGGGACGCCGTCTCTTCCCGTCTGTCCTGGCTCTCCAGACACCCCCTTACCAGGATCAGCCCGGTCTCTGAGTTGCTTGGAACTCAGTGCCTCGAGCAGCCTGATCCACAGCTGCGGACCCTCTTGTTCTGAACCCTTGCCTTGGAGCCTCCTTGCATTTCGAGAATGCCGCTCAGTGCCTTCTGAGAGTGATTATAGCTGTAGCGTAGTTGAGACAGACACGAGGCAGACTGTATGTTCATCACAGGATACCCACTGGCCATTTCACTTGGCCTGCTTTTATTTGGTTCACAATCAGATAACAACAGTTAACATTCCCGCCCCCAGACATTACGGCACCGTCATTCAGCAGTTCCCCATCAGGTCCTCTCAGAGTGCAAGCTCTTGAGCAGGGGCTTTTCTGGTACTGTTCTATGTGTTTAACTTGCAATGTATATTGGTTATCCTGTCTTTCCATTGTACAGCGCTACGGTACATGGTGGTGCCTTATAATTAACTGTACCTGCAGTCATACAGAGGCACAGGTCCTTGTTTGGGGGGGATTCCAGAGGAGCAGCAGCGATCCAGGGGTACCGTTTGATAACTCGGGTCCCTAGGGTGTCACGGTCCAAAAAGCGCGCCCAGATCTGGGGGTAGGGGCATGAATGGCAGCATATAGTAGATATCCCCCTTGGATGCCGCATGGTCAGGGCTGTTTAAGCTCCTGGGGTCAAGAAAGGCTCAGCAAAGTGGTTCCCAATGAAGCTCCCTCCTGAATATCACCACAATGGTAGCTCGCCTGAGGATCACCCCACGTTTGAATATTCACCCCACTGGAGCAGTTAGTTTTTCAGGGCGCAGACGTTTAAAGCTTCTACAGATGGCTCCATTACAGGCAATGAGGTGTATTCCAGGAATGGGATTGGTTGGCCCTTCTAGCTCCTTGGATGGTGATTGGCTGGGGTTTCAAACCCAGCTCAGGCTTTCAATCCCAGGTTAACCCTGGTGTCAGATAACACAGTGCCTAAGGGACAGGCTTACAGGCATTTTGATTACGTGCTGATAGGGGGGGGAGAAGAGTCACAAAACACCACTTTAAAACACTAAGAGACAAATAGCTTAATTGAGGGGAATAGCAGAGGAGCGAGGGGTTAATACAGTCCACAGTCTCTGAGCCAGGGGTTCAGCGACAATACATTTAAAACCACACAATATGAGTGAACATAAGGTCTTCCCCAAAGCAACGGTTATATGTCTTTTTGGGTTTTCGCCATGGAAATAAAAGTCTTGGGGTTTGCGCGGGGATCGCTACGTCAGTTCCATGACATATCTCCCCTCCCCAAAGGAGTCCCGACGGCCACAGTTGGACCCCAACGGGTCGACTCAGGTTCGTTGGAAAAAGAAAGTGGGATCAAAGCTCCAGGGCTGTTTGCCGGGATAATCCATCGGCGTTTCCGTTTTGAGAGCCTGGGGCGGTACTGGATTGTAAAGTTGTATGGTTGTAGGGCCAGGCTCCAGCAGAGCAATCGGGCGTTTTCTCCAGCCACTCTGTTGAGCCAGATCAGGGGGTGTGGTCCAGTCATCACTGTGAACGATCGCCCGTAGACATATGGCTGAAATTTCTTTAGGGCCCAAACCAAGACCAGACACTCTTTTTCGATGGCCGCGTATCCAACTTCGCGAGGTAGGAGCTTCCGGCTGATGTACGCCACGGGTGCTCTCCTCCGTCGTCTTCCCACTTGGCTTAGCACAGCTCCCAGTCCAAACATGGAGGCATCTGTGTGGATGACAAAACGCTTGGTGTGATCTGGTGCTGCTAGGATGGGGGCTTGGTTAATGCCGCTTTGAGCTGCTTAAAGGCAGCCTCACACTCTGGGGACCACAGGACTTGGCGATGGAGGGTCTTTTTGGTCAGGTCTGTTAAAAGGTTTGGCAAGGTCACTGTAATGGGCACGAATTTGCCAGTAGTACCCCGCTGTCCCTAAGAGGGCAAGGACCTGGGTCTTGGTCCGGGGGGTCGGCCAATCTAGGATGGCCTCAATCTTAGCGGGCTATGGTTTTTGTTTCCGCGCACCCCACCCTGTGCCCTAGGTACTGCACCTCGGACAGCCCGATCCTACATTTGTCTGGCTTCAAGGTCAAGTTGGCAGCCCGTATCCGATCCAACACTACCCCCAGGTGGCGGAGGTGTTCCTCCCAGGTCTGACTGTATATTGCAATGTCATCCAGGTATGCACAGGCAAAGTCTTGTAGACCATCGAGGAGGTGATCTATCAAGCGCTGGAAGGTAGCCGGAGCATTCTTCATCCCGAACGGCATTACCCTAAACTGGTATAGGAAATGGGTGATAAAGGCCGACTTCGGAACTGCCTCCTTCTCCAGGGGGGATCTGCCAGTAGCCCTTGCATAGATCTATGGTGGTCAGGAAATGCCCCTGGGATATTCTGTCTAGCAGTTCATCTATGCGGGGCATGGGGTATGCGTCGGTAGTGGTGCAGTCATTCAACGCGCTATAATCGACACAGAACGGGTGGTGCCATCACGCTTGGTACCAACACCACCGGGGAGGCCCACAGGCTGGCAGAGGGTTCGATCACCCCCAGTTCGAGCATCTCCTGCTCGGCCCGCATCCCTTCCCGTACGGCCTCAAGGAGTCGGTAGGCGGGTTGCCTTAAGGGTTTCTGCCCGGGGGTTTCCACCTTGTGATGCTTACGAGTGTAACCGGGATCGTTGAAAACATCTCCATCTGTCCTGGAGTACCTTCCAGACTTGTGCCCTTTCCCGGGAGCCCAACCCCTCTCCTAACTGGATGTCTTCCACCCCCCATTGGGATTATGTGTTCCGGGGAGCTCTAGCAGGGGAATAGGTTCGGCTTCCTCTGTAGCCGGAGCACATATGGCAGCCACCGCATCAGCCCGTTCATGGTACGCCTTGATCATGTTCACATGGAACGTCCGCCGGACCCTTGTGTCGGCACAACTGACAACCACATAGGTGTTATCGCCCAGCCGGTCTACCACCTGGTAGGGGCCCTGCCAGGCTGCCTGCATTTTGTTTCGCCTCTGTGGTTTTCAGTACCAAGACTGCTGGCCGACACAAAGGGAGCGACTCCTGGTGGACTGGTTGTACCAGGCCTTCGGCTGGGTCTGGACGGCCTGCATGTTCAACTGAACTAGGTCCGTCAGTTCTCTCAGGCGCTCGCGCAGCTCCAGGAAGTAACTTAGGATTGGAGTCCCTCCTGCTCGTCGATTCCCTCCCAGTGGGCTCTTACTAAATCTAAGGGTTCCCTAACCCTGCACCATAAAGTAACTCAAAGGGGGAAAAACCCTGTGGACTCTTGGGTACCTCTCGATAGGCAAATAATAGGTGGGGTAGATACTTCTCCCAATCCTTCCGGTCTTGGGAGAAGGCTCGGAGTAACTGTTTTAGGGTCCCATTGAACCTCTCACACAGCCCATTGGTCTGAGGGTGGTACGGGGCACTGTGGAGGGCCTTGATGCCGCAGAGGCGCCAGAGCTGCTGCGTCAGCTCAGCGGTGAACTGGGACCCTTGGTCAGACAGTATCTCCTTGGGAAACCCTACTCGGGTGAAGACCCGTAGCAGGACATCGGCAATGGTGTCAGCCTGCGTATTGGCCAGGGGGATGGCTTTGGGGTACCGGGTGGCATAGTCCACCGTGAGTATGTATTTTTTCCCTGTGGCACTGGACGGGCAAGGGGCCCTATGATATCCACTGCTATTTGGCTAAAGGGCCCCCAATAATGGGAAGGGGTTGAAGGGGGGCCTTTGGGTGATCCCCTGTCTTCCCCATCTTTTGGCAGACCTCACAGGTCCGGCAGTACACTCGTACGTTGTCGTGGAACCGGGGCCAGAAGAAGGAGCGGGATAACCGCTTCGTGGTTTTGGAGGTCCCCAGGTCCGGCGAGGGTAATGTTGTGAGCCAGCTCAGGAGCCCTAGTCGGTGTTTCTGGGGTACGATTAGCTGCTTGTGGGGCCCCGTGGTGTCTTAGCCCCCCTCCCCTCATTATAGCGATACAGGAGGCCCTTCCCACTCTTTCCGGTCTCCCTCTACCCCCCGGCATCCTTCCCTGCCCGGTCTCGGTAGCCCTCTTGCGTGGGGTCACTCAGGGTCTGCTGTCTTAGGTCCGTAGGGGAATCCCATGTCATGGGAGGGTCAGGCTTAGTTGTCAGGGAAGCTTGTGGTCTTACCTGGGTCCCCGCAGGAGTGGCGTCGGTTGGTCTCTGGCTCTGCTGCCGGGTGGTTACAGGCAAGGCAGCCTCGGAGTGTAGGAGGAGGTCAAGTGACCCAAATCGTTTCCCAAGAGCACTTCGGCGGTAGTCCCTGCAACAAGCCCACTTGATTGTCTCGTTGCCCAGTGCCCCAATTGAGGTGGACGTGTGCAGCGGCTAGCTGTAGCACCCTGCCTCCAGCTAACACGGACCGTAATGGTCTGGCCGGTCCGGGCAGTTTGGGGAGCTAGGTGGGGTTGGATGAGGGTGATGGTGGCTCCTGAGTCCCGGAGTCCTCGGCAGCCTGCCCATTTCACCCAGACGGCCTGTCGGTGATGTTGTCGTTGTCCCCCCGCTGCAGCTTGGACAGGATCGGCCTCAATATAGTTGTTCCCACTCTGCTTGGATGTCCGGGGTGTGGCTCGTTTTGGTAGCAGTGGGCTGCTGGTAAGGGTGGAGGAGTTGGTCTTCTGGGGGAATGATTGGACAATTCCGGCTGAGGTGCCCAGGCTGGTTGCAAGCATTGCACCGGGATCCGGATGTTGGACTGGCTTGGGGTGGTTGTCATGGCGCTGGCCATCGTGGTGGGGTTGCCGCATGGTGGGGTGGCAGGCTGGGCCGAGGTAATGGCTGCCGGGCACCTCGCTGGTTCTCCGTGAGTCTACGTACTCGTCTGCCAGGGTGGCGGCTTGCTGCACTGTACTGGGTTTTTTGTCCCGTACCCAGTCCTGAATTGGCGAGGTGGTGTGATCCAGAATTGTTCGAGTAATATCAGCTGTGTGACATCCTCGACGGTATCGGCCTGGCTCCCTTGGAACCAGCCCTTAAGGTCCCGCTGTAGTCGGTGGGCCACTCGACTTGAGTGGTGTTGGCTTGCTTGCGGGAGTTTCTGAATTTTGTGCGCTGGCCTCTGGGTGATGGCAAACCTGGCTAGTAGGGTTTGTTTCACCTGGGAATAATCTGTAGCGTCCTGGTCTGAGACAGTCCGATATGCCTCGGCGGCCCGCCCGACCAGCTTGCTGGCTAAAATGCCTGCCCAGGCTGAGCGTGGTACCTCGTGCACCTTGCATAAACGCTCAAGTCTTGGAGGAAGCCTTCAATCTCCTCCTCTGATTCGTTAAAAGTCTTAAATACCTGAAGCGGTATCTTCTTGGGCGCGTGTGGGTTCTTGGTGTGGAGGCTCCATCTGCCTGGCCTCCGCTTGACGCCCGATCATCTGAAGCAGGTGTTGCCGCTCACGCTCCCTCTCCTGACGATCCAGCTCTCTTTCTTTTGCTCCAGCTCTCTTTCCTTCTGATCCAGCTCTTTTTCTTTCTGGGCATCCTGCTGCTTAATGTCATTTATGGCTTGTTGTATAGAAGCTTCTGATGGATCGCCCCATACAGGGCAATGCGTTCCGGACCCTCTGCTGGAACAGGTCCTCAGCTGACCGGGGTCTAATGTCGCCGTTCCTTTGGTCAATCTCGGTCAGCTCGCTTAATAGGGCATCCTTGCCCTTGGATCCTGCGATCCCTCCTCAGCTCTCCAGCAGGTCCTCAGGGTGTCCCGCTTGCAGGCTGCGTAGTTTGTCATCTCGGGGTGTCTTAGTGTTGGAGAGCCTCTATCCCACCGCTGCCACCAATGTGATGGACCGCCATCTCTTCCGTCTGTCCTGGCTCTCCAGACACCCCTTTCCAGGATCAGCCCAGCCTCTGAGTTGCTCGGAACTCTGTGCCTCGAGCAGCCTGATCCACAGCTGCGGACCCTCTTGTTCTGAACCCTTGCCTTGGAGCCTCCTTGCATTTCGAGAATGCCGCTCAGTGCCTTCTGAGAGTAATTATAGCTGTAGCGTAGTTGAGACAGACACCAGGCAGGCTGTATGTTCATCACAGGATACCCACTGGCCATTTCACTTGGCCTGCTTTTATTTGGTTCACAATCAGATAACAACAGTTAACATTCCCGCCCCCCCAGACATTACGGCACTGTCATTCAGCAGTTCCCCATCAGGTCCTCTCAGAGTGCAAGCTTTTGAGCAGGGGCTTTTCTGGTACTGTTCTATGTGTTTAACTTGCATGTATATTGGTTATCCTGTCTTTCCCATTGTACAGCGCTACGGTACATGGTGGTGCCTTATAATTAACTGTACCTGCAGTCATACAGAGCACAGGTCCTTGTTTGGGGGGGAATACAGAGGAGCTGCAGCGATCCAGGGGTACCGGTTGATAGCTCAGGTCCCTAGGGTGTCACGGTCCAAAAAGCGCCCAGATCTGGGGGTAGGGGCACGAATCGCAGCATATAGTAGATATCCCCCTTGGATGCCGCATGGTCAGGGCTGCTTAAGCTCCTGGGGTCAAGAAAGGCTCAGCAAAGTGGGTTCCCAATGGAGCTCCCTCCTGAAAATCACCACAATAGTAGCTCGCCTGAGGATCACCCCACGTTTGAAATATCACCCCACTAGAGCAGTTAGTTTTCGGGGCGCAGACGTTTAAAGCTTCTACAGATGGCTCCATTACAGGCAATGAGGTGTATTCAGGAATGGGATTGGTTGGCCCTTCTAGCTCCTTGGATGGTGATTGGCTGGGGTTTCAAACCAGCTCAGGCTTTCAATCCCAGGTTAACCCTGGTGTCAGATAACACAGTGCCTAAGGGACAGGCTTACAGGCATTTTGATTACGTGCTGATAGGGGGGGGGAAAGAGTCACAAAAAACACTTTAAAACACTAAGAGACAAATAGCTTAATTGAGGGGAATAGCAGAGGAGTGAGGGTTAATACAGTCCACAGTCTCTGAGCCAGGGGTTCAGCGACAATACATTTAAAACCACACAATATGAGTGAACATAAGGTCTTCCCCAAAGCAACGGTCTATGTCTTTTGGGGTTTTCGCCATGGAAATAAAAGTCTTGGGGTTTGACGCGGGGATCGCTACGTCAGTTCCATGACACTCATGCCACTGTACAGAGCACTGGTGAGACCTCACTTGGAGTACTGTGTGCAGTGCTGGAGACCGTATTCCAGACGGATTAGACATCTTACAGAGAGTTCAGAGAAGGGCTAATAAATGGTGTATGGCTTGAAGGAGAAAAGTTACCAGGAAAGGCTTTATGATCTTAACATGTATAGCTTGGAAAAAGACGAGACAGAGGAAATATGATAGAAACATTTAAATACGTAAAGGGAATCCACAAAGTAGAGGAAGGGAGTATATTTAAAAGGAAACAAAGTAGCAAAAACAAGAGGACATAGTCTTAGATTAGAGGGGGCAAAGGTTAAAAGTAATATCAGCAAGCATTATTTTATTGAGAGGGTGGTGGATACATGGAA
This sequence comes from Leptobrachium leishanense, assembly GCA_009667805.1. Taxonomy (NCBI): domain Eukaryota; kingdom Metazoa; phylum Chordata; class Amphibia; order Anura; family Megophryidae; genus Leptobrachium; species Leptobrachium leishanense. The sequence continues at coordinate 164,274,972 of CM019064.1, forward strand.
CAGCCTTCCAGTAGAAGAGGTAGAGGCCAAAAACAGTGATTGAATTTAAGCAGGCATGGGATAGGCATAAGGCTATCCTAAATAAAAGATAAATCCAGGTAAAGTATCCATGTAATTGTGAAGACTAGATGGGCCGAAAGGTTCTTATCTGCTGACATTTTTCTATGTTTTCTATGTTTCTATTAAGTGTCAGAGACAATCTAACCAAGTACCATACAATGTCCATGAATGTTAAACACCAGATGGTGGACCTACCATAGAAAAAGAGAGATAAAGAAATGAAAAATAAAATTACAAATTAAAAAAAATAAAAATTAAAACCAGACATCTCCTCCTTTAAAACAAAAAAAATTAGCCTCTTAAAGAAAATTACATATTTCAAAATCAGAATTCAAACCCTTTGGGATCAACGTATCAAACAGAAAAATATGGCTCATTTCTTCTTGACCAATCATTGCATTAAAGTCCTCACCTCGCCAGTCTTTATTTACTTTCTTTAATGCGAAAAACTTTAGACCAAAAGGATCTTTAGCATGTTTGGTCAGAAAATGCGCAGATAAAGAATGTTTTTCATACCCTCTCCGAATATTACAGACATGCTCCATAACCCTAATATGCAATGGATGTGTGGTTCTGCCAATATATTATAAATTGCAAGGGCATAATAGTCCATAAATAATGTTCCATGATTTACAATCTATAACATGTTTCAATTTAAAACCCTCTTTAAAAGCAAAAACCGAAAAATGTTGTTTATTTAGCTGAAAGCTCCTACAGGCAAGACAATAACCACAGCGATGAAAACCTTCTTTTAATTTAAAGGGATTAAGGAGTGTCTGGTCGTCTTTTTTAGTACATCTAACAATTTGCTGTTTAATGTTAGGGGCCCCCGATTAATGATTTGTGGTTGATCATTTAAAATTTCTCGCAACACAGGGTCTTTTAATAGAGTATTCCAATGTCATTGTATACTATTATTAATTCTTCTTGAATGGCTGTTAAAATAGTATAAGAATGGTACCGCTGGCAGAGATTTTTCTTTGGTTTTTATCTTATATTTAATTAAATCAGCTCTATCCTTTTCTTTAGTTTGAGAAATGAGGTGATCCAAAAGGTCCCCATTAAAACCTTTTTTCTAAAAAACATTGTCTCATGGTTGCAGACTGAGCATCAAAAACAGTGTCATCTGTACAGTTTCTCCGTAATCTTACTAACCGACTATTTGGTACACTATTAAGCCACGTTTTGGCATGACAGCTTGTAAAGTCTATATAATTATTTACGTCCTCAGGTTTGAAAAAAGGTTTTGGTCTTCACTTGGTGGTCTTCAATAAAAACTGTCAGATCTAAAAAATTTACCTCACTTTTATGGGAGTAAGTTTCCAAACAAATACCCCAATCATTTTGGTTGAGATCTTTAAAAAATTCATTAAGATCATCCTCATCACCTTTCCAAATTAAAAACAAATCGTCAATATATCTATGGTAGAGAGGACCAGGTTTTGCACCCAGCGTGGCATCCAAAGGGATTCCCAGAGGGCCATAAAAAGATTGGCATAGCTGGACCCCAACTTGACTGATTAAACCTGGGACCTCCTTGACCCATACCCCTTAAATATAAAGAAAGACACAACAACTTCTTAACTGTAAAGGGCATGGGCCACAGCTTTATTAAATATTTACACCATGTAATCCAGCAGTGCTTTTCCTCCGTTATCCGCCCTATTACCCATGTAATAGGCAGTTTACTGATCCAAAACCAGGAGCTCGTCACCCCGCCTGACCGAGATCAAATGGGGCTCGTCTCGTTAAATGCCTCACCCGAAGGCGGCTTAACCATTTTAAAGCACCGCTGTCCAGGAACCACGCCAATCCAAAGCTGTGACATTAAGAAGACGAACTTCAAAACGGTGGGCGGGCGGGAATCTCCTTGATGCACAGTTGAAGCTGGCCAGGAACAAAGAGACAGAACACACCCCCACAGATGCATATATAGGTAAGTGAAACAATGTTGCACAAATATGACCAATAGCTCCACATTTCCTTTCTGACCATCTGGCCCAGGCCATCAGTCATGTTCCCCTTCCTTAAAGGTACAGGGGATTCTTTCCTGGGGGCAAAATTCTCACCCCTAGTGGTATAGTTTTGATAGACTCCTGAATGGTATCTCTCATGTACTTTACCCGATATAATCAGGAGGCATTACGCCAACTTGATGACAAGGAGACATATTCGGCCCTGTTATCTAACCCTACAGAAAAAATCAAAACTGAACTTATTAATCTTTTGAGTGAAGGGAAGGACAGTGGAATTCTCACTGATAGAGAGTTTACCTACCTAAATATTCCTTTTCCTAAAATTCCGATACTGTATCTTCTCCCAAAAATTAACAATTTCTGGTGTTCACTTTGATGAGCAGATTGTCTCAATATATTGATGTCTTGTTGCAACCCGTTGTTAAGACTATTCCCTCTTACTTGAGCGATACTGTAGTGATCATGAATGATTTCTGCCATAAATTATCATATTTTAATATTAACTGATTGACATACCAAAGAAGGACCACTAGGGCAGTGTGTAGGCTGTTTTCCCTGTGTGGCTAGCTGTGATGTCATTAAGCCAGCTTACTTTAGAGAGGTTTTACCTATTGGTAGAGAGGTTTGTCTATTAATGACTCCCACTGGGGCTAAAAGGGATTTGCATCCAAGAGCTAAATCTCTTTAAGCTGTGGATACCTGATGCTGACCATATGAACTTTTCTGCAGCTCCCCAGCCAGAAGCTGGGGCCTAGTAGGCATGCTTCATTTCATTTCTGTATTGTTTAGTTAGTATTGTTGATATTGTTTAATGTACTGTGTGTATGTTAGTCAATTATATTGTTTAATGTACTGTGTGTATGTTAGTTAACGTACTGTGTGTATGTTTAATCAATTTTGTTAGTTACTGTGAATTTTTTTTGTAGTTACTGTAAAGCAAATGTTATAAACTGTCAGGATCGGGTAACCCCGCTTGAAGACTGCAAGCCAACAGACCCTGACCAACCGGTCCTTAGAAATGGCCGGGTTATGGTCAGTAATACTGAGAATGATGAACACAAATAATGTGGTGGAGTGCAAAGAAAAACAACCTGTGGAATAAAGTAACCCACAATGCTCTAGCTAGCCGGTCCTTAATAATGGCCGGGTTAAGCAGGGCAAACCAACAAACACACATAGGCAGGGGTTAAGGAAATAGAGGTCAGTTTATACTATGCCAGAAATCAGGGCGTCAGAATACAGGGAAGTTGAGACAAGCCGGGATCGTATAAACCAGGAAATCAGTCAGAATAGGAATCAAGAAATAACAACAAGGCACTAGGAGTAACAGGAACCACGCTAGGGCAACTTGCTAAGAGAAAGGAAGCCCTTTAAATAGAGCCACAGCACTTCCTATTGGTGCTCAGAGGAGACGCCCTGCTCTGCTATAGGATAGCTGGTCATGTGCTGCGATTGGTTGTCCTTCCTGCATGTTGCATCTGATTCGTGGGCAACACCATTCTCTGTCCTGTAGTACACAGTACCCTGGAATAAGGCTTTCTGGATATCAGCTGCTGTGACGGCCGCAACATTTCCCCGGACATGGGGCTCAGGTGCAACATTTCCCCAGACATGGGGCTCAGGTGCAACATTTCCCCAGACATGGGGCTCAGGTGCAACATTTCCCCAGACATGGGGCTCAGGTGCAACATTTCCCCAGACATGGGGCTCAGGTGCAACATTTCCCTGGACATGGGCCACCGTGACATAAACTGTTAATATAGATTGCCAAGTAAATTGTCAATTCATATTGCACCGGTTTCTGTGTGTTTTTCTTATATATATATTCGTCCATAATACCCAAAAGAAATAAATATTATTGTTGAAACTTAGGGCCTTAATTATTGCATATTAATTCAATAATTAATGATGGATTTAATGCACAAAACAAAACAATTGGCAACAAGGATGGGTTAATGGTTTGCGGAATGTGGGTATATCTAGGATGGGCGCTGCTTTCGTCTATGTATATCTAACACACTAAATGGGTGTGTAGTTCAATGTGTGTTTATCTTTGATGAAAGCACCGAGGGTTTCTATGATGTATGTGGTATGAAAATGGTATAGACACTTAACAACGTATTCACGAATTGTTCTGAGCAATCAAAAATACCATAAACTCATAGAAATGCTGGAAAACAGTTTATATAGGTGGTATGGCTACTTAAAAACGTATTACGAAATGCTCTAAGCAATCAAAAATACCATATACTCTTGGAAATTATGGGAAACAGTTTAAATGAGTTTCAGTAGCTGAGTTACGTATGAGAAGAAAATGTTCTCAAAATACATCCAGTAGCGTAATGTGAGAGATTTTCCTAGTATGGATTTGTATCATAAAATGAAAAAAGGGTATTCAGTGTTCTGCTGCCACCTGGTGGTTCTTAGTATGGATTTTTATCATGTAAAAACAGGGTATTCCGTGTTCTACTGCCACCTGGTGGTTAAAAGCTTGCACTGGTGTGGCTGACTGTTGGAGAAAAAAGCAGGTCTTCGGCTGTTTTACCTTCTTGCTGTATACGGGTCTTGACCTTTTAAAATCAAATAAAGGGAAGACCCATAGTGCTTACTGTATTAACAGAAACAGATGATATGTATAAAGCTGTCAAACTCACATGGTTTAGAGCCTATGGTGACGTCAGGCTCAGACTTAATCACTTTCCCAGTCTATCGAGGTGACTGGATCCCTTCTTTCATCCCTCCTGTGTTGCCAGAAACCGTTTGACGCCTCCAGGTCCTTCCAGCTGGTTGCCGATAGTAAGGTGTGGGCTGCCAGACGATCTGTTTCGGTCCTTCAGAAATCACAGGATGCGGGTAGTACTGGTTAAAAGGGATTTATTAAAGGATAAATTAACAATACAATAAAAACAAAAGGTGGGGTAATCCAGGACGCGAAACGCTGGAGGGTGGGATAATGCTTGAATATTTAAGAAAGACACAAATGTGATTTGTATTTCTGTAAATATTACAGTAACTTGTCTGCAAAGGATTGAATGAATGGATGATGCAATGTGCATAGTTTTTCCATTTCTGCTTATGTAACCATATATAACTAATTGCTGAATTGACGTGATGCAGAAAAGTAGTTATTTGATTTTTTGTGCAGATGATAAAGATACGTTTTTGTATTCTTTGATTAGCAATGTTTTAAATAAGAAAACATATCTTTTTTGCCACAGGCTGACCATGCAGAGACCACATGCTGTGCATGTATGTTTGCTGAAGGCCTAGCTACATTTGCATATGAAAAGACTCTCTGAGACTGTTTTTTCTGGGGTTTATTTGGGTTTTCACCATTCTTTTTAGGATTTGTGATTAATAAATTTTCTTTCTTTTTACAGGAAGAAAATGCAAAGTTAAATAGTTAAAACTATGCATGTTACTGTGCATATATACATGATATAGTGAATATATGTGTACAGTGGCAAGAAAAAGTATGTGAAACCTTTGGGATTATGTGGAGTTTTGCATGAATTGGTCATAAAATGTGCTCTGATCTTCATCTAAGTCACAACAATTTGAAAAACACAGTCTGCTTAAAATAATACAACACAAACATTATTTGTTTTCATGTTTTTTTTTTTAAATTGAAAAGTTTTTATTGATTTTTCAACAGTACATTTGTAAATGGTAAAGCAATACTTCAATAACCGAACAGTACTTTTAAGAAAAGACAAAAAGAAACAAACAACATACATTTGTCGCTGCTGCGTTTGTCGACAATAAAGTGTAACCTAACAGTTATTCTCGGTGTGCGCCACATTCCACATTCTGCTTCTCTAGGACTTCACCAGAGACCCCAATAGGATTGGTATCATACGTCAGTCCCTCATGTAAGCCTCCCCGTGTATGCTCCCCTCAATCTAGTTGGTAGATATAACATACGTGTCCCAAATATACCAGAAGTTCCTCTAAGATGGTAGAGTTCCCGTAACTGTCCGGGACATTGCGTCTAATAAGCGAAATTCTTTTAGGCGGTCAGTAATTAGAGTGAGAGATGGGAGGTCGGTAGACTTCCACCTAGCTGCCACCATTAAGGACGATATGGTCAGGATGTGTGCTAGCATTTGTTTCTGGAACCTGGAATATGAATTCGGGAAGAGTTGAAGGAGCACTATCTCCGGGGTAGGATCCACTGTGACACCAAGAATCTTGGAACTCAATGTCGCCACCTCCCTCCACCATCCCTCCAAAGGGGGGCACGTCCACCAAGTATGGTAATACGTTCCTCTTGATAACCCACATCTCCAGCATGTGGAGGAAGCCCCACTTGACATGTGGCTCTCTCTATTGGGCGTTAAGTACCACCTATATAGTAACTTTTTACGTGCTTCCCACAATGATGCACATTTAAACTTGCTTCTGTCATCCGAGAAACTATTTCTCCACTGTTCCCTTGGGAGTTCCCTTCCCAGGTCTTTCTCCCAATTTCTCTGATATTCCCAATGTTTATTAGCTGTGGATGTAAGTAGGAGATCGTAGCAGATGGATATCATTTCCCTCCGTTCTAGGGGGTGTGAACATCTATTTTCAAATGGAGAAAGCAGGGGGCGCGTAGAAGATAATTTCCCTCCAAGTCCCCACACGCTAGTTGAGATTGGATCTGACCGTATGATAGCCACAGTGAACGGGAATGGCATATTTATCAATTAGTCGGGGAAAGGAGAGAAATCCCTCCTGATCAAAAAATTGGAAGAGCCTCGTCACGGCGTGTAGTGTCCATACCCGTGGGTCAAAGTTAGGAATGAGGTGGCCTAACACCGTTAGTGGGGCTGCCAGGGCAATGGGGTGATAATTTATGAGTTTAGCTGTGTTATTGTCCCATTCTCTACGAAGCAGGCTGGCAAAAGGAGGAAGAGGTGGCAATCTAGGACATAGGGATCTGGGCAGCCAGAGGATTATTGGAGGGGAATATGGGAGAAAATAAACCGAGAGAAATCTAGTCCACTGGGGACCTGGAGGAGTAACAAGAAGGGCTTGGGCTGCTGTTAACATGGATGCTTTATAATACATTAATACATTAGGGACCCACATCCCTCCGCTTTCTATAGATTGATTCAGTAGAACCGCTTTCACTCTAGGACGTTTACCTCGCCAGACAAATTTGGAGAGTACAGATTGCAGGTTCGAAAGATAGCTTCGCGGCAAAGCTATTGGGAGGGCACGGAAAAGATAAAGCAGTTTTGGCAGTAGAGACATTTTAAGCGCTGCAATTCTACCCGCCCAGGACACCTCTACCTTCGACCAATTCATACATAGATTTCTGAGTTGTGTAAGCATAGGTTGATAGTTATTAATAAATAGTTCTGCGCTAGAAAATGCAATTTTGACCCCCAAATATGTAATGTGTGATTTCTTCCAGTCATAGGGGTAGTCAATTTGTAAGGGGAGAAGAGTCTCTTGGGGAATCGCAAACGACAACGCTTGTGACTTCCTCAGATTAATTTTATGAAAAGAGGCTTTACCATAACTATCTAGAATCTCATGAAGGGCTGGTAGAGATGATGATGTTTCTGTCAGCGTCAATAGTATATCGTCCGCAAAGAGGCTCACTTTGCTCTGTGTGGGGCCTATGTGTATGCCTTGGACTTCTGATGCTTGCCTAATGGTTTGTGCGAGTGGTTCATGCACCAACGCAAAAGTAGGGGTGATAACGGGCATCCCTGCCTTGTACCGTTAGAAATATTAATGGGATCGGATGTGAAGCCAGCATTCAAGACCTGTGCAGTGGGGAATGTATAAAGCCTCTCCACCGCCTTAATCAAAGCGACTGGGAAATTAAATTTTAACAATACGTGATGCAAGTAGGACCAATTAATCCAGTCAAAAGCTTTTTCCACGTCTAATGATAGTAGTAATGTAGGTTGGGACGTTTGGACTACATGGTCAACGAGGGTAAGTACTTTCAGGGTGTTATCTGGGCCTTGTCTATTTTTTATGAAGCCTTGTCGGGTATATTAGAGACAAAGGATTTAAAATGGATGCTTGTAGCCATTTTGTTTTTAAAGACAGTTTTTTTTTCAAAATATTCTCTAGGTTTAGAAATGAACGAGATTTTTTTTACAGAGTTCATTCCTGGGTGAAGTCTTTTATATTTTTTTTAAGAAGTCCCAGACATGAAGGAACCTAGAATGAATGTGAGATAATGCTAAGACGTGTCATAAGTAAATTTATTGGTCTGTCTTAAGTTTTTAAAACAAAAGAGATTTTGTCTTTTGGGTATAGGAATAAGAGTTAAAAATTTCTGTAATATAAATTTATATTCACAAAATATATGTTTATAATCAAGGTATATTTTATTATATTTACAGTAGGAAATATACTCCAAAATATAGTATATAATTGGTAAATAATAAAAATTACTAAAGAATAGATTCTGTTGAGTTAACCAGGAAAGAATTTAGCTGATAGGGCTCTAAGCAACCAAAAGGGAGTAGAGCTATAAATATAATTTTGACAGATGGAGACACTGTGTTTAAAGTGACTGAGAAGAGAAGGTCTTTGTTAAGTCAGTCTGACCTTTTTGACCCGAGATAAGAATTAAAAAGAAATGGTGGAATTAATTGGAATTAATAAAAGAAGTGCAATACTGCCCTCTAGAGGATAGTAAAAATAATGATTCATATTATTATTAATTAACTATGACGTCAAATTGGCTATAATAAGTGGCAAGGTTTTTTGTGAGGCAGTCGGAGATTCCAGCAGTCAGACTCACACCGCAATGCATTCACACTGCAATGCATTACATATGACACTCTGAGAAGTCGGAGATTCCAGCAGTCAGACTCACACCGCAATGCTTTCAGACGTCCATTACATATGACACTCTGAGAAGTCGGAGATTCGAGCATTCACAGACTCACACTGCAATGCATTAGACATGACACTCTGAGAGTCAAGATTCCAACACTCAGACTCACACCACGATGCAGGCAGATCCCAAGACATGAGGCAATCAATATTCTCACCAACTCTCTAACTCACATGCATTGATTATCTGATATCGATAATTTTCACACATTCCAAAAATTATTACATCAGGAATTCCAAGGCAGACTTATCAACATCCAAATTGGACAGGTAATGTATGAAATAAGGAATTAATGTAAAAATATATTTGTAGAGATTTTTGCAACGTAGACTGAGACTTCTCGGATACGGTTAAATCCAAATTCTAAGTAATTCTATTCTGCAGATAGAAATATGAAGAAGTGGATATAAGGATTTATTACTAACAGAAATGTTGCAAGATTGATACCAATATATATATTGAATTTGGAAATTACTGTGATTTAAAAATTAATAAGCAAGGAATTATATAACTACAAAATAAAAAGCAAAAGATTAGAAGTTTAATTCTCGAGATTAGGGGAGGATTCACTAAATAAGTTTTTATTACTTATCATTAAATTAGCTTATCTTTTGTTGATCCATGTAGCATAGAGATATATATATATCTATAAGAGCTGGCTGGTTAAACATTGTTTGCTGGGAAATGCATGTTGTAGTAAGCAGAAATGTTTATTAACCATTTGTGTATTAGTTACTAACTGATAAGGTAAATGATATTAATCATATATGCAGTTACTAACCGGAGATACATATATTGTGAAGCTAGTTTTTATATGCTGATGGATTGTGGTTTATAAATTGTTGTTTATGATATGAGATTTGAAACTTTTTTGTATACGTAATAAATATATATATATTTTTATCCGATTATTGATTATTGTATTTTTGAAAGCAAAACACAGACAATTAAAAGAATTCAGGATAATTTCTAAGAAATATAGACGATTGATATTTGTGTCTCGTATAAATTTCTTATGAAATAATAATCCCTGATATATTGGAGGCAACTGCCGAGGTAGGTCCAGTAAGTCCAATATAGACATATTGGAGGCTTGGCTGATAAGTCCAATATATATAAACGTGTTGTATTCGCGTGCAGAGATTATATCCGACAGCCTACTTGGTCATCCGCCACTAAGAATGGCAGTACCTCAGCTATTCTAATCGCCATAATCTTCGCGTATAACTTGGTGTCGACATTAAGGAGCGATATGGGACGATATTGTGAGCAGTGAGGAGAGGGAAGTGGCGTTTTAGGGATTGTTACAATATGCGCTGCTAGCCACTCCCGAGGTGGTTGACCCGATTCAAAGAGTGATCGATAAAATTTTAGCAGATGGGGTTGGAGATCTGGAAAACATTTATAATATTTTGCTGTGAACCCGTCTGGACCAGGGGCCTTGCCATTAGGTAAACCTTTTAGAGCCGATGTTAACTCAATATAGATTATGGGTCTGGTTAGCTCGTCTTGGAGGTTATCTGACAGCTGCGGAAGGTGAAGGGAGTTTAAGAAGGGAAATATGTCCTGTAGGGAAGGTTGGTGTACGTCGGGTTCTGTAGATAGGTTATACAGGGAGGCGTAATACCGTGCAAAGCATTCAGCTATTTGTCTTGGTTGGTGTTTGACCTGCCCCTCCCGATCTAATATTTGTGGTATTCATGATTTACCCATTTTGGCTTTCAGTTTGTTAGCTAGCATTCTGCTTGCCTTGTTACTGTAAATATAGCATCTCGCCTTAAGTCCACGCGACACCCATGTGTAATCTAGTTTGTCCAACTCGATCAGTTGTCTGCGAAGGTCTGTAATATGATACAGGGAGGCCTCCGTGCGAAGTCGTTTGTGGGATTCGTCAGCTATTGTGATTTGGTGTAGCAGGGATAGTCTATGGTCCGTTCGTTGTTTTTTAAGACGCGCACCCCATTTGATTAGAATACCCCTCACTACCGCTTTGTGAGCTTGCCATAATACTCCCTCTGATATCTCTTCAGACGAATTCTCTCTAAAATAATTAGATAAGGCAGATTGTATTTCTTCTCTGATCTCAGGACGAGATAATAACGATTCATTCAATCGCCAGGGGGCTCTACCACACGAATCATAGGCCTCTGCAATACACAATATAGTTGGAGCATGATCTGACCACGTTATAGGTCCAATATAACAGGCCCGGACTTGGGTTAGGGCATCACCTTTCATAAACATATAGTCTATTCGAGAATATACATTATGGGCTGTGGAAAAAAAGGAGTGACCCGTTTCTCCTGGGTGTAACAATCGCCAGACATCAAAAAGTTGGTGCGCTGCCAATAAGTTCGCATATCTGGTGCGAGCCACCCTCACTCGCTTTGAGGCTCGGGATGGTAAATCAAGGGACATGTTGAAATCTCCACAAACAACCATTCTGCCAGCTAGTGACTTTTGCATTCGGGAAAAAACCTTGCTCAAAAAGGGAAGTTGGGAGTCGTTCGGGCTATACACATTAACGATGGTGTAAATGATATGGTTCAAGGAGCACGTTAATATAATAAATCTTCCATTGGGATCAACCACTTTATGAATCAGGCTAAAGGCGAGACGGTTCTGAATTAAAATGAATACTCCCCTAGTTTTCGTTGGGGAAGTCGCATGAAACTGCGTAGTGTATTGTGGCAAATATAACCTGGGATACGCCGAGTGTTTAAAAAGCGTCTCTTGGAGGCAGATTATATCCGGTTTCTCAGAGTTAATATCCGTGTATAGGGAGTGTCTCTTGTGAGGGATATTTAACCCCTTCACATTCAACGAGAATATTTTCATTGTATGAGACTTACTATGTGGAAAAGGAGCAGGCATTACAGGGGAGCCGTTGGTTCAGTGAAACCCATGGAACCTCTTCAGGACAGACAGGAAGGCGGCGTGCTCCAGCACTGTCAGGGGAGACCTACGTAAGGATAAATCCAGACCCCAGAAAAGACGATCCAGGTATTCGTAATTCTGTCAAGGCCAGCAGCGACAAACAAAACGGAAAAATAAGAAAAGAAAAAAAACACAAACAAAAGGGGAACCCTTCAGTGTCCCAAATATGTACAATACCCATCTCCTCCTGGAGCTGGTAAAAACCTCCAGCTCGCCCGGGTCCAACAGGGGGAGGTACGGGGGAAAAAATTGTGCCCAGATCCAGGACAAAGGGGGTGCCGAGCACACGTCGTCCCCGCTCGGCCATTCGGAACCCGATTCAAGACCCCTCGTGGCTCCTTTTATATGAAGAGTAGACGGAGCTCATAATGAAGACCACCACTTCGACTTCATGCTATCATTTCCCAGTGTTCACTCGATGCCATTCTGGCGAAATTTTTGATGGGGTTGGTTGGGCCTCTTGAATTGGCGTGCAATCACCAGTGAGATTCCATTCTCGCAGAAGATGAAAACCTGTAGTAATATCAGTCATAACATGAAGAGTGTTTTGTCTCCATACAAGTAGTTTGGTCGGATATCCCCATCTATACGGCATTTTGTGTTCTCTCAAGATCGCTGTGACAGGTGTAAATTCCCGTCTTTTAACCATGGTCGCTGCAGAAAGGTCTGGAAAGAACGAGATGGACAAGTATGGCTCAGGCAGCTTCCCTATCTTCCTGACCTCAGACATCAGCTCTTCCTTAACACGGAAGAAATGGACTCTGACTAATGCATCTCGAGGTATCGTGGAGGCCATATTTTTTGGTTTGGGAAGTCTGTGCACTCTATCCAGCTGCAAATCCTGGGCAGGCGTTGATGGGAGAAGTGACTGGATAAGACTTGTGACATATTTATTTATAAAGGATTTTACCAGGAAGGATACATTGAGATTTCTCTCGTTTTCAAGCATGTCCTGGGTATATATGCATTTAGATCCTCAACTTTAACTGATTCCGGAATACCTCTGAGTCTTATGTTGTTTCTTCTAGAACGATCTTCCAGGTCAGCCATCTTCCGTTGCATTGATTCCTGTGTCGTTTTAAGTGACTTGTAGGCATCCGCCAGTTCGTTATGAGCTAGGCATAAATCATCTGTTTTAGCCTCCAGTTGGTCAGTGCGGTCACCAAGATCACGTATATCTTTGTGAAGTTCTGTCACTATTGATTTAAAATTCTCCTGCAACGAGTCTCTTAACTCCCCCAAAATGGCTCTGAGTTGTTGTTCAGAAGCCGGATGAGAGGTCGGTGGCTCGAGGGAGAGGTCTCTCCAGCCGCGTCGCGCTGCCGAGGGGAGCACGCACCCTGGGAGCCGCCATCTTGTGAGGCCTTCCCTTTCCGCTCTGATTCCGGGAGCTCCAAGCAGCGTTGTGCCTTCGAGGGAGCCTTTGGTGGGGCCATCACTAGTGTCCCTGAGTGTTAAGGGGCTTACCCCATGAATTTGACGGGATTCCGCCGGATATGAGAGCCGCAGGGTTGAAATTATGCCGGCGGGTAGACGGAGCTCAGCTCACTCGCGTCCTCCTCACATGGCTTCCGGACACGCCCCCTGTTTTCATGTTTTTATTGAACATAACATGTAAACATTCACAGTGCAGGGTGGAAAAAGTATGTGAACCTTTGGACTTAATAACTGGCTGACCCTCCTTTAGCAGCAATAACCTCAACCAAACGTTTCCTGTAGTTCCAGATTAGACCTGCACAACAATCTGGAGTAATTTTGGACCACTCCTCTTCACAAAACTGTTTCAGTGTAGCAATATTCTTGGGATGTCTGGTGTGAATCGCTCTCTTAAGGTCATGCCACAGCATTTCAATCAGGTTGAAGTCAGGACTCTGACTGGGCCACTCCAGAAGGCGGATTTTGTTTTGTTGAAGCCATTCTTTTGTTGAATTATTTGTATGCTTTGGGTCATTGTCCTGTTGCATCACCCATCCTCTGCGGAGCTTCAGTTGGCGGACAGATGGTCTTACGTTTTCCTGCAAAATGTCTTGATAAACTCTGGAATTCATTTTTCCATCAATGACAACAATCCTTCCAGGCCCTGAGGCAGCAAAGCAGCCCCAAACCATGATGCTCCCTCCGTCATGTTTTACAGTGGGGATGAGGTTTTGATGTGGGTGTGCTGAGCCTTTTTTTCTCCACACATAAAGGGTTATTCAGAGAGAGTGAAAAGCAGGAGAATAACTGGAGAATGACTGGAGAATGAAAAATTCTAAGTCAAAATAGCCGATTTGGAAAGTGAGATGAAAGGGAGAATTTTTCTGGTTTGGCTATTTTGACATAGAATTTTTCATTCTCCAGTCATTCTCCAGTCATTCTCCTGCTTTTCATGCTCCCTGAATAACCCTGATAGTGTTGTGTGTTTTATCCAAACAACTCAATTTTGGTTTCATCTGTCCACAGAATATTTTGCCAGTAGTGCTGTGGAACATCCAGGCGCTCTTTTGCAAACTTCAAACGTGCTGCAATATTCTTTTTGGACAGCAATGGCTTCCTCCGTGGTGTCCTCCCATGTACTCCATTCTTGTTTAATGTTTTCCTTATTGTAGATGTGTCAACAAAAATGTTAGCATGTGTCAGAGATTTCTATAAGTCTTTAGCTGACACTCTAGGATTCTTCTTTACCTCATTAAGCATTCTGCGCTGTGCTTTTGCAGTCATCTTTACATCAGAGATAAAAAGGGTGGCTTGTAACAGAGGATCTGAGCAAAGCCATTCTGTTTAGAGATTGAGATAGAGATAATGTATGACCTGGCTAGCAATCATTTAGTTTGGCAAATGATGATGGAAACAGAGACTATCTTTTTCAGCTAAAGATGGGGGAGGGAGCAGTCCTTTCGTATATAACATACCTGCATAGTGATTGATGCCTAAAGTAACCATGTGGTGAAGTCAACAAGGGAAGTGAATGCATTTACAGGGTTATTCAGAGAGCGTGAAAAGCAGGAGAATGGCTGGAGAATGACTGGAGAATGAAAAATTCTAGGTCAAAATAGCCAAACCAGAAAAATTCTCCCTTTCATCTCACTTTCCAAATCGGCTATTTTGACCTAGAATTTTTCATTCTCCAGCCATTCTCCTGCTTTTCACGCTCTCTAAATAACCCTGTTAGTGAATAGAGCCCTAAAATAATTATTGCAATTGTGTTCTTCCCTTAGAGTAGTGATGCAAACTCTGTTTGAAAAGGGAGGGAAGGAAAGAATAGATGTTCGGATTAAGGTAAAGATGGAAGACATGCTCATAGCTGTGCAAACATATTGGTCCATAACCCTTAAAAGAGCCAGAAGAGGGAAGCTGTGTGTCGCTCCTCTATAAAATTGAATTGGGGGGTGAAGGCAAAAGGTAGACGATGACTAGGGATTAGGGATGAGCCGAACACCCCCCGAGTTCGGTTAGGGCCCGAACACGAACTTCCCATATGTTCGGGTCCGAACCCGAACCCGAACCCAATGCAAGTCAATGGGGCTGAAAATTCGGTTTTTAGAGTGCCCTCCAAGAGGGCATATATGCAAGATATTTGCCATAAAAGGTGTATTGGGGTCCGGGTAGTGCCCTGGGGGACAGGAAACAAGGACAAAAAGTAAAAAAAAGTT
>CM019064.1:164290526-164454324 GCA_009667805.1 Leptobrachium leishanense
GTTTTTTTTTCACATTTTAACATGCGAGCGTTTGCAGTTATATTTTCTATGGGTTGCGCTTGTTAAAAAATTAGAAACGGGGAATCGTTACTTTTTTTGGGGAAATTACGTGTTTTTTGGCAAACGCCCCCATAGAAAAAATCGTTAATGCAGCATCTTTGTTCACATTATAATTGAAATGGGAACAATATTGCTGCATTAATAAAACAAAACAAAAACAAAGAATTTTTTTTTTTTTTTTTTTTAACTGTACATAGTCATGTTTGGTATCATTGAAAAAGTCATGCTCTGGCCGTTCCAATGATATCATTGAATGAAACATTAACCCCTAGCTCTCACGGATCGGGAGATAGGGGGTTCATTGGAACCCCCTATCTCCACCATGGGTGGCAGCAGGGGTTAATTGCGGGACTGGCGCCATCGCGCTGTGAGCGATGACGCCAGTCATTAGGGGGATATCCGGAAGCTTGGCCGACATCCAGGATGTCGGCCAGCTCCGGGAGGGGACCGCAATACGGTGCATGTTAGCGCCATATTGCGATCCAGCCCCCTAGGGGTTAAAGAAAAAATATAGTCCCAACCATCCCAAGCACAGCGTCTAAATGCCAGCTTAGCAAAATTACTCGCATTGCAGCTGCTTCCTTTCCAGCTGGTGGACTCTGCTCCCTTCCGTGAATTTGCTGAATGTGCTGTACCACAGTGGCAGGTTCCAAAACGCCATTACTTTTCACGCAAGGCCATTCCAGCACTATACCATCACGTGGAAGACAATGTTATCCAGTCATTGGGAAAGGCAGTCAGCAGCAAGGTGCATGTGACTTTAGACACATGTTCAAGCAAGCATGGACAGGGTCGTTACATTTCCTTCACGGTACACTGGGTAACTCTGATTGCAGCTGGATCAAGGGATCCTAGACGGGGCTCTGTGCTGGAGCTTGTTAATCCACCACGCCTCCAGAAAGCTGCTTGTATGAGGTCTGTCTGCTCCACCACCACCACCTCTTCCTCCTCCTCCTCCTTCTCTGTCTCTGGCGAAGTGGCAGTTAAACCGACGCCTGACAGGGTCTACGCAATGGATCAAGCAAAAAGATGCCATACTGTGCTTGAGCTGGTGTGTTTAGGGGACAGGAGCCACACCGGGAAAGAAATTCTGTCAGCTCTGCAGGGGCAGGTGCAGAGATGGTTAACACCACGCCAGCTTCAGCTGGGAATGATCGTCTGTGAAAATGGCAGCAACCTTCTCTCCGCCCTACACAAGGGTAAATTGACGCATGTACCATGCCTAGCACACGTCCTAAATCTGGTGGTACAGCGTTTCCTAACCAAGTACCCAGGGCTGCCAAAGCTTCTCATCCAGGCCAGAAAAGTCTGCAGCCACTTCAGACGGTCATTCCCAGCAAGCGTTCGCCTGGCAGAAATTCAAAGAGAATTCCACCTTCCCACAAACCGTCTGATCTGTGACATGCCCACCAGGTGGAACTCGACATTAGCAATTCTGCAGCGTCTGCACAAGCAGCAGAGGGCCATCAAAGAGTACCTGTGTGAGTATGGCACAAGGACAGGTTCAGGTCAACTTGTTTTTTTTTTTCCCCCGTAGTGGCTGATGATCAAGGATGCATTCACTGTACTGTCACCATTTGAGGAGGCAACGAGGATGGTGAGTAGGGACAGTGCATGCATCAGTGACACAATTCCTTTAGTGTTCCTGCTGGAGCACACTCTGTGGGGAATAATAGATGTGGCTCTAGAGGCAGAGCAGTGGGAGGAAGAGGAGGCCTTCCCTAGCTCTCAAGGCGCCAGTCTTTCCGCAGACAGCATTCCAGCGGGTCCTACTCAGATCAGACAGGAGGAGGAGGAGGAGGAGGAGGAGGAGGAGGCAGAATATTTAAGTTGTGGGGGCATTGAAGGTGGGGATTCCTCAAGGGAGGGTTTCGTGTGCCCAGAAACACAGGGGCTAGTGTGGGGCTGGGAGGAGGAAGTGCACGATACGGTCATCCTCATTGACCAGGAAGATTCGGAAGCTAATGCCACCTCCAACCTACGCTGCATGGGCTCCCTAATGATGCAAAGCCTGCTAAAGGACCCCAGGATTCATGCTATCAAGGAGAGGGATCATTACTGGATGGCAACCCTTCTTGATCCATGATACAAGGGTAAAGTTGCAGAGCTCATCCTGCCCGCACAGATGCAGAGCTCATCCTGCCCGCACAGGATGAAAAAACTTGAGAAAGCTCTAAAGCGACACTTGTGTAACACCTTTCCAGGCACTGGTAGATTATCAAGTGCTGACACACGTGCTTCTGAGGCTGCGGATGATCAGAGGAATAGTGGTGAAGGGCCAGGGCCGCTTGACTGATGCATTTTTAAATTTTTTTAGTCCTCGACGCCCAGGGACGTCAAATGTAGGCACCCATTGCCAGCGTCTTCACCATATGGTGCAGGACTACCTAGGGGCAAGGGCAGACCTGGATACCTTTCCAGCAGATGATCCACTGGCATACTGGGTGTTGAGATTGGATCACTTTCCAGAATTTAGCCAATATGCTATGCAGCTACTAGGTTGCCCTTCATCTAGCGTGCTTTCCGAAAGGAAGTTCAGTGCCGCTGGAGGTTTTGTCACAGACAAAAGAGTGCGTCTGTCCACCGTCTCTGTAGACCGGCTGACATTTATAAAAATGAATCAGTCCTGGATCAGCAGCTATCAATCCCCTGATGCTGAAGTAATGGAATAGATCGTGGATGTCCTCTTCTGAATTCACAAAACCTCCAGCACTGAACTCTTCCACAATACCACAAAAGGGTTACGGTGTGAAGGCACTTGCTGCCATGAAAGGCACAATATTTGGCTGCACTGACGCCTGTGCCAGATTTATATCATTTTAATTTTTTGAACCGCAGGGTCCAACCCTGCACTCTTCCACAATACCACAGAGGGGTTACTGTATGATGATACTTGCTGGCCTGGCGTTAAAGGCACAATATCTGGGTGCACTGACGCCCATTACCAGATAAAAAACTTTTCAATATAGGACCACATGGTCCACCCCTGCATTCTTCCACAATACCACAGAGGGGTTACTGTATGATGATACTTGGTGGCCTGGCATTAAAGGCACAATATCTGGGTGCACTGATGCCCATTACCAGATAAAAAACTTTTCAATATAGGACCACATGGTCCATCCCTGCATTCTTCCACAATACCACAGAGGGGTTACTGTATGATGATACTTGCTGGCCTGGCATTAAAGGCACAATATCTGGGTGCACTGACGCCCATTACCAGATAAAAAACTTTTCAATATAGGACCACATGGTCCACCCCTGCATTCTTCCACAATACCACAGAGGGGTTACTGTATGATGATACTTGCTGGCCTGGCAGTCTTGCACCAAAGGCACAATATCTGGGTGCACTGACGCCCATTACCAGATAAAAAACTTTTCAATATAGGAACACATAGTCCATCCCTGCATTCTTCCACAATACCACAGAGGGGTTACTGTATGATGATACTTGCTGGCCTGGCATTAAAGGCACAATATCTGGGTGCACTGACGCCCATTACCAGATAAAAAACTTTTCAATATAGGACCACATGGTCCACCCCTGCATTCTTCCACAATACCACAGAGGGGTTACTGTATGATGATACTTGCTGGCCTGGCAGTCTTGCACCAAAGGCACAATATCTGGGTGCACTGACGCCCATTACCAGATAAAAAACTTTTCAATATAGGAACACATAGTCCATCCCTGCATTCTTCCACAATACCACAGAGGGGTTACTGTATGATGATACTTGCTGGCCTGGCATTAAAGGCACAATATCTGGGTGCACTGACGCCCATTACCAGATAAAAAACTTTTCAATATAGGACCACATGGTCCACCCCTGCATTCTTCCACAATACCACAGAGGGGTTACTGTATGATGATACTTGCTGGCCTGGCATTAAAGGCACAATATCTGGGTGCACTGACGCCCATTACCAGATAAAAAACTTTTAAATATAGGACCACATGGTCCACCCCTGCATTCTTCCACAATACTACAGAGGGGTTACTGTATGATGATACTTGCTGGCCTGGCATTAAAGGCACAATATCTGGGTGCACTGACGCCCATTACCAGATAAAAAACTTTTCAATATAGGACCACATGGTCCACCCCTGCATTCTCCACAATACTACAGAGGGGTTACTGTATGATGATACTTGCTGGCCTGGCAGTCTTGCACCAAAGGCACAATATCTGGGTGCACTGACGCCCATTACCAGATAAATGAATAATTTTGAACACAACTGTAATTAGTCCGGCTGCGGTTCCTGGTGCTGGGCTGACATCGAGGATGTCAGCCCGCACCGGGGGGCACAGCGATCGGCCGGAACCCGGCCGATCGCTGGCCCCAAAGGGAGGACGCGCTCAGCGCGTCCTCCTCAAGGAACGTTACCTGCGGGTGGACGCGCTGAGCGCGTCCTCCGCAGCAAAGGGGTTAAAAACGTTTTTTTTTTTTACTTTTTGTCCTTGTTTCCTGTCCCCCAGGGCACTACCCAGACCCCCATACACCTTTTATGGCAAATATCTTGCATATATGCCCTCTTGGAGGGCACTCTAAAAACCGAATTTTCAGCCCCATTGACTTGTATTGGGTTCGGGTTCGGGCCCGAACATATGGGAAGTTCCTGTTCGGGCCCGAACCAAACTCGGGGGGTGTTCGGCTCATCCCTAACGATGACCCCATTAGTCCCTAAAAGAAAGGGTAGTGGCTACGTTTGTGGCCTAGTTGGAGGGCAGTAGAGTAAAACATAATTCACTATGTGAGGTAATGACCTGAAACCTAGCGATGGAGAAACATGCAAAGTTAAGACTGCATGTAAGGCTTCCAAAAGTGCTTGGGACCCCCCCCCCTTCTCTCAGCTGGCTATTTCCATGAACTAATTCTGTTTGCTTTATTTTACAGGTAGTGTGTTACATCCCTTGTGAATAAAATGTGTTCGCTGTGCACCTCTAACTGGTGCAGACCATATAATCGCTCCCCCAGCGTTTGGCCAAAGTGCTTTTCAGGACAGCGCAATCCAGGATGGCATTGGAGGGCCCTTACATCTGAGGCAAAGGGTTTGTTAAGGACCAGGGCCCTCGTGAGCCACTGGGCTCCTGAACACATTATGGACTGTCACCCCAATGGCTGCATGTGCAGATAATGAGCAGAGAGTGGCTGGAGCCACATAAGCTCCATGCAATAATTTTTAAAACATTTACCCATATGGGGCCGAAGGAATTTGCTTACGCAATCTATTGGTAGCTGCTATAAGTGAGAAAGGCGACTGTTTAGGGAGGTGCAGGGACCAAAAGGCTAAACCCATGGTGGCAACCGTCCAATCATAAGACGGACGGAGTAGTTGTCGAAAGGCTGCCGTTGAGGGGTTTATCTTCGCTATACTATCCAATGAATTAAGGAAATCCCGAGGCCCGAGTTCCCGCAGTTGTTTCGAGACAAATGATGAGAGGTGCATATAATAAACGGGATGAAAGAATGCAGGCGCTATCAAGTCACAGAGGGCTCCGTATGATAGGAGCAAATGGGAGGGTTGTTGTAGTAGGTGCCCAATTTGGGACAAGCCTTTACGTGCCAGGGCCTGAAAGACCGAGGCGGGCGAACCATTTTGAAAGTTTGGGTTGCGGAGCAAAGGTTGATAGAGCGAGGTTTTCCAGGACAAGCCCAGATGCCTCCTTGCCTTACACCACGCAACCCGACCCACATTAAGAAGAGGATTAGCCCTCTGGGCAGGTGGCAATGCTGCTGGAGATAGGTGTAAAAGAGCCCCCACTGACAGTGGGTATACCATTGCCTGGTCCAGTGCGTAGTCTGTAAATCTGGAGGAGCCCGTTATCCAATCTGCGACCAAGCGGTATTGGGCCACAATGTTATAGGAGCCGATCTCTGGCATATTCACAACTCCCAAACTGTAGGGCAGTTGTAGTTTGTGCATCGCTATACCCGCTCTCCCTCCCTCCCAGATAAATTTGGTAAATAATGAATGAATATTCAAAATATCACGATTTTTAAGGAGGATGGGTAGCATTTGAATCGGATATAGTAAGCGGGGGAACGCAACCATTTATATAAGGCTCATTCACCCCATGTACGATAGCGGGAGCTTATTCCAAGAGGAAAGCAAGACTTTATGCTGGGACACCAGCGGGGGGATTGTCACCTTATATAATCTTGTTAAATCAGTGGGAATTGATAGTCCTAGGTATTTAAATATGCCACCAGTGCACCTACAAAACGGAAAGCGGTCCAATAAAAGGGCCCTGCAGTCCCGACCCAGGGGAATGGCCAACGTTTTGTCAAAATTTAGTTTAAAACCCGAGGCTAAATGAAACCGCTCCAAGTAGTGAAGCAGTGTTGGGAGTGCCCTTTCCGGATTGGAGAGAAATAAAAGCAAATCGTCTGCAAACGCTACCTTCCGAACCTTTATGCCCTTAAAGTCCGGTTGGGCCAAAAGGACCCGTATAAATGGCTCTATAGCAAGATTAAAAAAAAGGGGGATAGGGGACACCCCTGCCTCGTTCCAAAAAAAAGGGGGTAGAGTTAAGCCCATTAGTTGTCATTGATACCTCCGGAGATCGCTACAGAGAGTGAAATAAGTTCAGGACGGACCTACAAAAAAAATGAAATTTAAAAAACCGACGCATGTAGACCCAAGATATTCGGTCGAATGCCTTGTCCGCGTCACAGCTAAGGATCAGGTCAGTCGAAAGGTCGATGACCGTTTGACTCCCAAATGGCTGCCAGAGCACATCTGACATTCTGAGTGGAGTGTCGCCCCTTTAAAAAATTAGTTTGCACAGGGGAAATAAATTCAGACAAGTGAGCCTGGAGACGGAGCGCCATCATACCTGACAGGAGTTTTAGGTCGATGTTCAAAAGAGAAATAGGGCGATAAGACGTGATTAACATGGGGTCTTTGTTTAGCTTGGGAAGGACAATTATTCGCAACAAGTTAAAGGTTGGTGGGGGATCGTTGCCCTGTAATATATTGTTATACAAAATGGTGAGATGTGGAACTACATGACCTCGCAAAAGTTTGTAAAATTCCGCCGAAAAACCGTCTGGACCCGGAGTCTTGTTAAGCTGTAAGCGGGCGATGGCATCATGAATTTCAGTGGGGCTAATGGGGGCATTTAACTTTTCCGTACCTCCGCCTTTAATTCCGGTAAATTCACTTCCAAAAAAAGATTGGCCTGAGACTCCCTGACGTCTGTTTCTGCTTTGTAAAATTGTTCAAAGTAATAGCTAAAGTAGGCATTCATTTTTGACGGATCAGTCAGAAGCTCACCGGTAGGCGTTTTGATTTGCAAAATGGTGGGGCGCTGGCGTCTGCAGTCGAAGGAGATTAGACAGTAATTTCCCCTGTTTGTTACCCCATCGAAAAAAAATTGTTTCTTTGGTGGAGCCAAAAATATTGGGCCTGTTCCTCCACAATCTCCGCATACAACCTCTTGCTGGCCTTATTTTCAGTTGCCGATTGGGCAGTGGCATGAATTAAGTAGGACCTATATAAGGACACCAGGGATGAATGTGCCTCCTGTAACCTCCCGTTGACCTCCCTGCGCTTGCGTGACATATATTCGATTACATGTCCCCTCATTACTGGTTTAGCCGCCTCCCAGAATAGGTTAATGTTATCTAGATGTTCGATGTTGTCATCCAGGTAATTATTCCAGCAAAGCTCCATATGGTTCCTAAATCCCTCCGACCTGTATAGCGAAGCAGGGAAGCACCAGTTGCGGGATTTAGGAAGCCGTAACTCTATTGTAACTACCGCATGGTCAGAGATAAGGATCATGCCAATAGAGGCGTCGACTAGGTTGTGTTGCAAGGAGAGTGACAAAAGTAACATTTCAATGCGAGAGAAGGAATCATGGGGGTGTGAATAAAATGAGTAATCCCTCTCTTCTGGGTTAAGGATTCTCCACGCATCTACCGGCGCAATGTGGCTTTGCAAGAAATTAGGACCAGCGGAAGACTGTGTGGTTGCAGGAGATTGTCTAGTCCATGAGCGGTCCAGAGTCTGGTCCACCACCGCATTGAAATCCCCTTCCACCAGACGGTTATCGCAGGAGCTGCACATATAAGTCAGAATAAAACTGCAGATGGGGAGGATAAGGGATGTACACATTCAACAGTAAATATTTGACCTCTTGAATAGACACCAATAGGATAGAGAATCTGCCTAGCGGGTCATTTGTTTCCTCTAGCACTACATGCGGAAGCGTCTTATTTAACAGAATTGCCGTTCCTCGTTTTTTATTCAAATAAGGGGTGGAGGTCTGGTAGCCGATCCAGGGGGCTCGGAGGAGGCTAGTGGGAGAAGACCAATGGGTCTCCTGGAGAAAGACAATGTCAGGCCTTAGTTTAGTTAAGTGTGAGAGCACCTTCTTACGTTTTACAGGAGAATTCAGTCCCTCCATGTTCCAGGACACCACCTTAAAGGTGGTCTTTCGAAAGGTTGTCGGGGATGTCATGTGTTGGGAGGTAAAAGAGGAAGCAGACGCTGCGCGTCTGAGTCTGCTCGAGGAACACCCTCACAGAAAGGTGGGAACGGGGCCATCCCAGCAGCAGCCACAATTCCCTGTGGAAGGGGCAAGAAACAACATTGCTGACTTGAATCTAAATTTTGAGAAAAGGGGAATGTTACCCTCCGTGGGTGCTCTTCCTACTGGTCTAGAGTTAAATATGTGAGCGTGCTGCGGCCTAATTCAGTGAAATGACAATGCTTTGCTATATTGCCAAAGTTTCTTTTTTCAATGGAGTGACTCTATCTGGCGCTGCTCGCTGAAATTGAATCAGGTTGGTTGTATATATCACATACACCAGGGTCTGTCTGGGAGAATGTGCCTTTACAGATAAGTGATACAGATAAATGGTACAGAATGGAGATATATTGACATGTATCAGTGTCTGTCTGAGCAGATTATGTGTCAACACAGACAAATTGAAGACAGGATAAATGGACGTATAACTATAATGTGAACAGTATACAGATAGGTATATAGTGTAATCTAATTATGATGTTGTGCGCCCGTCTCTGCTGGGTTTTAGAAGACAAATATAAATGACATTGCCTTTAAATGTTCAAAAGTCCATAATGTCTTTACGTCCGCAAGAGTACTGGGTGGAGTTGCTTTGTTGATCCTTATCCCTTCTGGGGTCTTTGTTCCCTTTAACCTCCGAGATATAAACAGAGACAAACGGCAAAGAAAATAGTGCAAACTGTCATTAAATAAGTGTCTGGTGGAAGTAAGAGTAGTTGCACTTACATGGTCCAGAGCTACATATAGCTCAATGGTCTCGCGTTGTTAGGCCATAAAGGTGGCCGAACATCCCTTCTTTACACTGCTCCTCTTCCTCTTACTCCTTTAGTAAAGGACTGCACGGCCGGGGATCCTTGCTGGTTCACACTCACATAGATCTCAGGGTTTCCGCTGGCAGGCAAATGAGGATAGTGGGAGACGTAGTGTATAAATGTATGGGATTTATTGGATTTAGTAAGGTAATTACAAATTAAAACAATATAAAATGGTTGAAAATATGTCCGGTGAATCGGGGTTCTACAGAACGCGTTTTGCCAGTCACAATGCTGGCTTCATCAGCTGTGGAACCCTCATGTATACTGTGTATATTTAAAGGACTCTTCAATTCGTTTGGCTCTTTTTCCTTTCGTTTTCGCGGCTTATTATTGTTCAGACATCATTGGTTCAAATGTTCCGCTCACGTGACTGGTGTTGGGACAATGGGAGAGGATAAAAAAGCTCAGAACATTATTGGATCAGGCATTCCGCCCACGTGACCGCTATTAGCCAATGTGAATGGGCTTCAGACCAACCAGCTTCAGACCAAGACTTTCTTTAAAACAGTGGACTCAAATAGCTATATAGGTAAAGACAGCTGCCACCTAAACAAATGGCTTGACGGAGTCCCCAAGAGTCAGCTTATAAGGCTAAGACGAAACTGTTCTAAGATTTCTGACTACGACACCCAAACCAAGGACATAATGTCTTCTTTCCTGGAAAGAGGTTTTGACAAAGCCACCTTAGAGACCACTAGAGATTAATTTAAAAAAGTAGAAAGAGAGGAATTTCTGAAGTACAAACCCAAAAAGAAGACTCCGTACAACATGGGCAACATTCCGATCTTATTCACGTATAATCAAGAAGAACAAACAAATGAGGAGAGTCATCACCAGATACTGGCCGATCCTCAGAGAGGACCCGACATTGAAAGATCTATTACCAGTCAGACCCAGATTCATATGCAGAGGTGCAAAGAACCTGAAGTCGAAGATGGTCAGGAGCGAGCACGTACCCACGAAGAAGGAGACCTTGCGACAGAAAGAAGGTTTCTATGGGTGTGGAAGCTGCATTAGCTGCAGGACAACCGGAAATAAGAAAAGGCATATCACCTCCATAGAAAATCGAAGGGGGAATTGGAAAATACGTGGTATAACAACATGCTTCACAAAACATGTGATATATCTGATTATATGCCCTTGCGGGAAGAAATACATCAGAAACACACCAGAAACATAGAAAGAGGACTCAAGACACACAGCGTCCCTGCCCACTTTAAAAGGTGTCATGACAGCAACCTCAGAAACCTCCAATTCATGGCCA
Organism: Leptobrachium leishanense; assembly: GCA_009667805.1. Lineage (NCBI taxonomy): Eukaryota > Metazoa > Chordata > Amphibia > Anura > Megophryidae > Leptobrachium > Leptobrachium leishanense. Next base: position 164,301,212 of record CM019064.1, read on the forward strand.
TTAAGAGAGTGCAGAACGACAGAAGAGGTGGAGATATAGCAAAAAAAATCAGTCAGGAAGAAATGAAATGCATATTTGATTTTGATTCATTACATCCCAATGGACTGAACATGGATTTCGACCTGTGTCACTTTCTGTAAAACACCTGGCACCCCCCGCCTACCCACCATCTCCTCAGTCTCTAATGTCAAGTTTTAGCTTAAATCACCCAAATTTGCCATGAATTCTTCCACCCCTCCATCCCCATCATTTAATTAGTCAATAGGACGTAAACTATGGATTCCCTGAACATAGACCCTTAATCTATACATGAGATACACTTCCTCCCATCCTTCTACTAATTAATGACTCATTGCTTTGCCCTTCCGACAGCTAATCAATCAAAGGAAATCCCCAATCCACTTTCTCCAGGAGGAGTCCACGTCCCTCCCCGGGTATTTAGAGCCATCCTTGAGCTTGATCAATTCTTTAATTAGACACCTCCACCAGCACCATTCGTCCATGGCAGAGTATGCCTAAGAACCTAGAAATTTATAGACAATCAGTCTGTCATGGAGCTGACGTAGTGCTCCACGCTTCAAACCCCAAGAGACTTTATGTTCATTTGTATCATGTGATTTTAAATATATTTTACATCGTTTGGTTTTAGTTTAAATTAGTTTAGTGTATAATGCCGTAGCTTTAGTTTTAAATATACTTATATTCCTGTAGGTAAATGTGTTTTTGTATAGCCAGTAAACATAGCTTTACTGCTGTGTAATTTATGCAACAGGGCTTTTCCCTTATCTGGCTGCATGTTTGATTCAAGAAGCTCGGGATAGTGGTTGTCTTTAATCTGATGTGTTAGAACAATAGATTATGTAAATGTTGTGTGAGCAAAAAAAGGCTAAAGAATGTTTATTGTAAATATCTGACATAATGTAATTAGCATTTTAGTAGGACGATGTGCGTCATTTATGCAAACTATGGCTGTTGGATTTCTGCATAAGTAGTGGCGTTTTTGTTCATTAAAGCTCAGACAGAGACAGAGAGAGAATCCTGTTGGAACATACAGCTGCGTCTGGTGTTTCATTCAGCTACGCTACCCTACACAATCACCCTCAGAAGGCACAGAGCGGCCTTCTGGAAATTCCTAACGGCTCCAGGGCAGAGAAACAGAAGCAGGCGGGTCAAGCTGCCCGAGGCGTTGAGGACAGCGCTCCCAGTAGCCGGGCTAACCGCAACGAAGGGGTGTCTGGAGAGTCAGGACAGGCGGAAGAGAACGGTTCCGTCACACTGGTGGCAAGTGGTGGGATAGAGGCTCTCCAACACTAAGACACCCTGAGATGACAAACTACGCAGCCTGCAAGCAGGACACCCTGAAGGACCTGCTGGAGAGCCATGGAAGGAACTAATACTGAAGTAAAGGTCAAAGGCACAAGTGTGGTGCAACCAGGAGACAGATGGAAGTGCTCAAGGAGGTAAAAAGACGCCTCAAGCAATATGGTCCAAACCCTAGCATGGACCTGTTCCAGAGCGTTTGGAATGAGGTCTGTTTATTGCAGAAAGGGGAAGCTGTGCGGGACCAGGAAGATTTTAACCCTCTGCATGGGGAATACAATAAATACAAGGTCCCAGGCTGGATTGAGCCAAGGGACATTTGTAGCCAGGAGGAGAACTGGCTGGCCACAAAACCACACACCCAGAGGGTGCCTACAGACTTGGATTGGCAGAGACCAGGGAATTTGGAAGCATCAGCTTCTGCCAACGCCAAGACCCAAACAAAATATGCCTCCACACCAACCGTGACCGTCAACCCACCCTTAAGTAAGGCTAAAAAGAAACGGAGCGGTGGACGGGTGAAAGAAATGGAGGTGGTGTTGGATCCAGAATGCAAATTTTGTGACCTGTTTCGAAGAGAGGTAGAGACATTGAAAGGGCAACTAGAAGCTGCCACCCAGAGCGAGAAAGAGACTGGCCTGCAATTGCACCGGCTACAGGATGAGCTGCAAGATGGCCAGAGAGAGCTGGATGAGGTGAGACTATCCAGAGATGCAGCGGAGGTGAATGTACAGCCCCTGGAGATGAAAATCACTGGCTTACAGGACTTACTTACAGCTGCTGAGCGAGCCAAGGATAATGCTGCTCGGGAGCGAGAAGAGGCCATGTCCATTGGCGTTTTAAAAGTCCAGGCAGCCATGGGGGTAAAGTGTCTCCAGGAATCCCAGATCATGGAGCTGACAGAGAAGCTGAAAGAGGAGCAGAGTAATGCTGAGCGAGTAGGTGAGAATCTCAAAAAGGCCAGACTGCTGAATGAGCAACTGAGAGCAGACGGAGAGGCAGAGCGAACAAAGGCTCAACTACTCGAAGTCATGTCAACAGCTGGAGGGTCAGTGCTAAGAACTAAAGGCTGAACTCCAGGCTTCTATCACTGCCTGGGAAGAAAAATGTCAAGCGCTTCAAGAGCAGCTTGAGGCCGAGACCGAGCAACGCCATAGTATAGGTGAGCAGTTGCTACACTCTGAAAGCAAGCTGTACACTGTACAGCAACAGCTGGAAAATGAGAGGCTCCAGACAGTACTACACCATCAGGTACAGGCAAAGCTGCAAGCTTCAGTTATTGAACTGAAAGCAAAGACTTTACAGCTAGAAGTACAGCTGAACGCCAAGATTAAAAAACAGCAGGCTGTCAGCGAAGAGGCTGCGGTCCTTCCCACTGCGCAAGGGAGATGCACTTCAGGTAGCCCGAATCGCCGACATGAGGGGACAACGATTATGGAGCCTGTGGACCTATTTTTGTACGGTGAGAAACCTGTGGAGCTCCCAGTGGATTTAGGAGAAATTCTAAGGATAGATGCTGTGCTGGCATCAGAGTGTGCCTTGTCCCCAATGAAGATGGAGACCCCCCAGCACTCCACCCCTATGACCCAAGGTGCTACCAGAGAGGGACCCTCTTCCCACCTGCACAAGAGACCAGGAGAACCGGTGAGTGACTACTCTGAGAGGCAATCAAGTTCCTGGCCCCAGGAAGAATTGCGCCCTTTTGGGATTGTGGGGATTGCTGTGGGCTGGGCCCTTTTTAAATGTTCAGGAGGGGGCAGAAGGAGAGACCGGGGACTTGGATTGCTGACTGTGTTCTGGTCCTGGTTCTGCAGAGGGGCCCTGGAGACAAAAAGATGTGGGGGGGAATTCCAGTGTGCCCGCTAGAAAAGTTTTGTGTCTGTGGACTGTGGTGGCCTGTTGCCTGACAGACACTACTGCGGTGAGTCCTTGGGAGCACTGGACAAGAGGGTTGGCTTGCCTCTTACCCCGAGACTATGGACCCACAACCCTGCAGCGACCGTCAGACCCCACTGATGGTGCTTGTGTGCCAGCACCCTGGAACTTTGAGGATGGCGCAGAAAAGGGACAAAGTGAGAAGTCTCGTCAGTGGCAAGCGATCCGTTTGGGATCGAAGCTTGCCCTGCCGTTCTGGAAGGGGGGACATATGTCATGGAGCTGACGTAGCGCTCCACGCTTCAAACCCCAAGAGACTTTATGTTCATTTGTATCATGTGATTTTAAATATATTTTACATCGTTTGGTTTTAGTTTAAATTAGTTTAGTGTATAATGCCGTAGCTTTAGTTTTAAATATACTTATATTCCTGTAGGTAAATGTGTTTTTGTATAGCCAGTAAACAAGCTTTACTGCTGTGTAATTTATGCAACAGGGCTTTTCCCCTTATCTGGCTGCATGTTTGATTCAAGAAGTCTGGGATAGTGGTTGTCGTTAATCTGATGTGTTAGAACAATAGATTATGTAAATGTTGTGTGAGCAAAAAAAGGCTAAAGAATGTTTATTGTAACTATCTATCTGACATAATGTAATTAGCATTTTAGTAGGACGATGTGCGTCATTTATGCAAATTATGGCTGTTGGATTTCTGCATAAGTAGTGGCGTTTTTTTTCATTAAAGCTCAGACAGAGACAGAGAGAGAATCCTGTTGGAACATACAGCCGCATCTGGTGTTTCATTCAGCTACGCTACCCTACACAATCACCCTCAGAAGGCACAGAGCGGCCTTCTGGAAATTCCTAACGGCTCCAGGGCAAAGAAACAGAAGCAGGTGGGTCAAGCTGCTCGAGGCGCTGAGGACAGTGCTCCCAGTAGCCGGGCTGACCGCAACGAAGGGGTGTCTGGAGAGTCAGGACAGGCGGAAGAGAACGGTTCCGTCACACAATCCAAGATGAGGGCACTCATTAATCTCAGAAAGACAGAATCCCTTCCCTCCATTCCGCGAACTGTCAGTTCCTTTGAAGTTTTTACAGTATAAATACCCCATAACTTTTAGCCTGTCCCTTCCGGAAATGGGACACCCAGAATATAGAGAAATCTACTAAGGCGCATCATACAGCACATCTCATCTAGAATGAACTCATAGTAATTCGTAAGGGGTATATTACCATATCCCAAATCCATCATAGAGAATACATCTGATGTAATATCACCATGCAAACTTCGGACACACGCTAAAAATAACATGGAGGCTAACATGATAAACAATTAGCCGCTTTATTTATACAATAAGATGCTTGTCAACGTCATAATAGGACTGTCTACTGTATTTATAAATGCTCCTTACACAAAGCATGCTGAGAATCATGAGTAATCCAACATTAGCCCAAGGACCGCAGCGCTGTAAACACACAGGCATGAAGGGAAACTGAAAGCAACCGCTTTGCCCATTCCCATTGGCTAATAGCGGTCACGTGGGCGGAACGCCTGATTCAAGAAAGTTACGAGCTTTTTTATCCTCTCCCATTGGCCCAACACCTGTCACGTGAGCGGAACATTTGAACCATTGACGTCTGAACAATAAAAAGCCGTGAAACCGAAAGGAAAAAGGGCCAATCAAATTGAAGAAAGAGTCCTTTAAATATACACAGTATACATGAGGGTTCCACAGCTGATGAAGCCAGCATTGTGACTGGCGAAACGCGTTCTGTAGAACCCTCGATTCACCAGACATATTTTCAACCATTTAATATTGTTTTAATCTGTAATTACCTTACTAAATCCAATAAATCCCATACCTTTATACACTTCATCTCCCACTATCCTCATTTGCCTGCCAGCGGAAACCCTGAGATCTATGCGAGTGAACCAGCAAGGATCCCCGGCCGTGCAGTCCCTTACTAAAGGAGTAAGAGGAAGAGTAGCAGTGTAAATAAGGGATGTTCGGCCACCTTTATGGGCTAACAACGCGAGACCATTGAGATATATGTAGCTCTGGACCATGTAAGTGCAACTGTAACTTGTTTAACCCCTTAACGCCGCAGGACGTACCATTACGTCTTGCAGTAGGCGGGCTTTAATGCCGCAGGACGTAATGGTACGTCCCCAGCATCTGCAGCCCCCCTTCGGCTATACTCAGCTCCTCCGGCGGCTCCCTCGCTGCCTGACTCCCGCGGAGTCATATCGGCAAGTTTTACACCTCCCAGGGCAGTGACGTCATCGCGCCGGCACGGTGACGTCAGTTTCAGGTGTCCCCCCCACCGGAGCACAGCCTGGCCTTTCCAGGGATGTATGGCATTAACCCCTTGCTGCTAAAAGCTGTGATCCAGAACCATCGGTTCCAGATCACAGCCTTTTTCCGGTGGGGGCCGCCATCTTGGATGGCAGCCCCACCTCTGGGACTCCCCACGTCCACTGATGTCATTGGCGTGCCACGATGACAACAGTTAACCAGGGAATCCCTAGCTGCCAAGGGATTTCCTAAGGAAATCCCATTGTGGAGATAGGGGGCTTCTTTGAACTCCTTTATCTCCTGATCGGTGGCAGCTAGGGGGTCATGTGGGGTATCATATGAAAGTGCAAAAAAATAAAAATAATAAAAATAAAAATAGCTTTTTTTATTGCAGCTCTATTGTTCACATTTCAATTATAATGTGAACAATGATGCTTCACTAATGATTTTTTTTGGGGGTGGTTTTAGCAAAAATCACGTAATTGCGCCCAAAAACAAAATGGGTTCCCCATTCAAATGGGATGGGAGGGCAGCCAGACTGAGGCCTATTCTTGTAAGGCCTGGACCTTCACCACTTCCGGAAGGCCAATAATACGTAAATTATTCTGGTGGCTCCTGTTTTCCAGGTCATCCAATTTGTCCGTTAGGCCTTGAATGATTAAATTTTGCTGATCAAGTTGGGTTTGTAGCGGGTTAACTGTATCTTCCAGGGTTGACACACTTTCCTCCAACTCCATTAGACGATGTACCTGTGAGGTCAGTTGCGATAAAACCGACTCAATAGTGGCCGTGAGCCTTCCCAGCTTATCATCCAACAATGGTGAGAGAGATGCCTGCCACACTCAGTGGAGTTGCCGCGCTCCGCTCACGAGCATGAGACTCATTCACGTCCGAAGTAGACAGATTAGACACCACATACATTGAGTCTCGGGAGTGGGGGAAGGTGAATCCAGCCCCTAACGGGGTTTTGGAGCAGGCTTAGCGCCTGTCTTGGCTGACGCCTTTTTAGTGACTCTTCCCGCCATCGCAAATTTGTCCATGGCGTCACCTAGAATGGCAGTTCGAGAGGGTCCTCACACTTAGAGGCTGTGGGCCTCAGTGAGCTGATAGGCTGCGCAAGCGGAGGGAGACTTAGCAAAATGAGATGCACCAGGCATCCCTGGGACTAGAAAAATTCAAATTAGTTTGCTTTCAGAAAAATTTGTGCTTCGTCCAGGCCAATTGACACAAACTCAGGCCGCCGGGAACTAGAAGCGGTCGCCTCAGGATAACCCTGGGACTGAAAAAGAGAAGTAAGCCTGGGGTCCCGAGATTGAATTCAATACGATTAGTTGTAGAAAAACTAAAAAAAAATTGTGTGATCGTGACGCGCCTCCCCACGTGGGGGGACAAAGAAAAATTAATCTTGTCTTTCCGTTTTTTACGAGACAGTCCCAACACACAGGTTAGTCCTCGCCCCAGGTTTCCCTGAGACTAATAAAAAATTAAACAATTGCCAAGAGGCCGAAAAATTAAGAGCAGTTACATTCTGAAGTCTGAATTGGACCTAGGGTCCCTAATGAGGCTGGCTGCATGACACAAGACAGGGTATACCTGAAATAGGCCAGACGGTATACAAGGACACATTATAACACAAGCCCTTTTCCTTATCATCCATTCATTGGATGTTATATGTAAAATCCAGACATTTTCATTCAGTAGTTTTTGCAAACAGCATTTCACTAACAGTCGACCTTTTCGCGAACATCAAACTCAATGCAAGTCAATGGGACTCGAACATTCAAATTTTAGAGTGCCCTCCAAGAGGGCATATATGCAACATATTGGCTATTAAAGGTGTATGGGGGTCCGGGTAGTGCCCTGGGGGACAGGAAACAAGGAAAAAAAGTAAAAAAAAAAAAGTTTTTAAAGGAACAGTGACTTTTCCATGACATAAAGGTTAAGAATAAAAAAGAAAAAATTCTTTAAAATATCGTGAATAGGAGGTCCCATAACCTGCCCGTGAAGTGGCAGATTTGTAGGAGTATAGAAACATTTAAAAAGAAAAAAATGACATTTCAAATGACGGTAAATGGTTTTCCTTTAATCTTTTCATAAACAACTGCTTGGGGCGGCAGCCTGTATGAAAAGAGGAGACGTTTTAGGACGCGCAGTACAATTTTAGTGATTTTTGGGCTAAATTATGGTGAAACTTATGCAGGCTTTGGATGAAAGTAACAAAAGGTGCATTAAAATTGGACCTTTGATGCCAGCTAGTACCTTCACACCACCCGTAACCTCTAAGGTATTGTGGAAGAGTGCAGGAGTGGACCCTGACGTCAAATAATAAAAATTATATGAATCTGGTACACGCATCAATGCACCCAAATATTGGGCCTTTGGTGCCAGCTAGTGCCTTCACACCGTAACCCCTCTGAGCAGTGGCGACTCTAGGAACAATATTTAGGGGGGGCACAGAAGATACCGCAGTCAAAACTGGGGGGGCACTAATAATTTTGACCACTAAATCATACCACTGAATAAAAGTAAGGGCCCTATCACCTGGTGTGAGCTAAAACACCATCACTAAAGGAAAAATTTAGTGCGAGTCGCTAAAACTTACAGGGTTATTCAGAGAGAGTTGAAAAGCAGGAGAATGACTGGAGAATGGAAAATTCTTGGTCAAAGAATCGGCTATTTTGACCTAGAATTTTCCATTCTCCAGTCATTCTCCTGCTTTTCACCGCTTTCTGAATAACCCTGTTAGTGCCTGATGACCTACTAACAGATCACCTTGACTGCAGTAGTCCATGAACAAGGTCGTTTGGCGCACGCTAGGGAAACTCTAAGACCCAAGTTGAGACCCAGCGCTAATGCGGTTGTGTACAGGATAGAACGTTTTTTCTTTTCCATACCTATCCCCCACCCTCACAAGCTTGAATATGAACACATCCAGTGAATAACCTCTCACCCCTGCATTATTAAAATCCTCCACGGTGGTCGTATCATCCATGTTTTGATGCACACATATATTAAGGATGATGGGCATTGCATGATAAATGCCTCCCAGCAGCATGTAGAATCATTACAATGCATTTAATAGATCCAAAAGGAAGGCCAGGTGAGCGACAAAAATTTCCCTGTTACAGCATATAAACAATACATGTTTCAGGGCAAGACTTATCCATGTGTTCCTTTAAACATGGTCCACACAGTCACCCTAATAATCAACTGCTTACATACTATGAATAGCCCCCAGCATAAAATGTTTAAAATTAGGCAATATATTAGAATTAGGATATATGTGGATAAAGGATACATTTATAATAGAGCCGACTGCAACAGCAGCGACATTGCTGACCATATCCATTACTATGGTGTATGGGGCCAAGAGAACACCTGTGTTGCATTCCGTTCAATTGCCTGTTAATTTTGGACGAGGACCTGTTTTTTCTGTTTTTTTGGAGTTAGCACCAGGGCTGAGCAGTAGGTAAAATGTTGCAATTAGTGCACCTCAAAAAATGTAGTGCTGGCACCAAGTGATCTGTAAAGATATGTAGCACTCCCCGTGTTAAGTATAGGACGCGGAAAGTACAGTAAGCTCGCGGTACAAATTGCTAATAGCGACGCGCTAAGTGATTTTTCCCATTTGTAGCGGGAGGCAAACGATCTGTTGGTCAGGCGCTAGACTCGATTAACCTGGCACTAACGCAAAATCACGCCGACGCAAGGGTTAACTCACACCAAGTAATAGTTCCCTAAATAAGTATATATATAAATAAGATTCCAAAACCCCAGAGTAATGTGATGCAATGATGCCTTTTTATTGTACTAACCTGATACTTAAATTCAATATTTTATTTGACGCAATTTGGCAGTTTCCGCTGAATGTCTGATAACTGCTTCAGCGACTCCACTTTTAGCAAATTACAGTGACCATTCGCTAAATAGGGAATTCACCTTATTTTCTGCAAAATAAATTCCCCGAAATGTGACGGAAAGCAGAGGATCTACAGATCATTAGACCCTTTAGATTCTAACTTCCATAATAACCCCTAAAATGCCATAAACCCAGAGAAATGCAATAAAAATAATAAACAATGCGGCATTTAGCTACCCATTAACCCCTAAAATGCCATTAATCAAGGGAAAACATGAAATGAATACACTGAGGCATGTAGCCAACCCATTAACCCCTAAAATGCCAATAATCAAGGAAAAAACAAATGTATACTGTGAGGGATGAAGCCTGCCCATTAACCCTTAATATACAACTAAACCAAGGCATAAACTAACGTAATACACAATGTAATGTATAGTCTGAACATTAACCATTTCACTGCTGAGCCATTTCAACCCTGTGAAAATGTTTACGTTTAAGTGCACGTTTTTATTTGACTTGTTTTATGTTTTTATGTTTTATGACTTTTACATCACACTGAATATGGTCATGTGGGGTATCATTGGAAAGGCCACAATCTGCCCTTTCAAATGACACATAGTTCATCCATATAGGATGCATAGCTACGGAGATACGTTGGTCCGAAGAAGTGTGGGAAGCTGGATGATGATTTTTGGTGGGGGGGCACATGGGGGGGCAAGGAATAACCTAGGGGGGCAATTGCCCCCCCTTTCCCCCCTGTAGAGTCGCCTATGCCTCTGAGGTACTGTGGAAGAGTGCAGGGGTGGACCCTGCGGTCAAATATTGCAATCACTCTCACCTTACAGTCCTCTCCTCCTGTTTCCAACCCCAACCCTCCTAGATTGTGAGTTCCTACGGGAATAGGGCCCTCATCTCCTCCTGTACTGTTTGTCAAATGTTGTTCAATGTATTGTAACCCTGTCTATACTGTGCTTATTGTACAGCGCTGCGGAATATGCTGGCGCTTTATAAATAAAGAATAATAATAAATAATTACAATGATATGAATCTGGTACATGTGTCAGTGGCAGTGCACCCAAATATTGGGCCTTTGGTGCCAGCTAATGCCTTCACAACGTAACCCCTCTGAGGTATTGTGGAAGGGTGCAGTGGTGGAGGTTTTGGGAATGCAGAAGAGATCCCCGATCTATTCAGTTACATCAGCATCAGGGGAGTGATAGCTGCTGATCCAGGACTGATTCATTTTTATAAATGTCAGCCGGACTACAGAGTCGGTGGACAGACGCACTCTTTTGTCTGTGACAAAACCTCCAGCTGCACTGAACATCATTTCAGAAAGCACGCTGGATGAAGGGCAACCTAGTAGCTCCATAGCATATTGGCTAAGTTCTGGCCAGTGATCCAATCTCAACACCCAGTAAGCCAGTGGATCATCTGCTGTAAAGGTATCCAGGTCTGCCCTTGCCCCTAGGTAGTCCTGAACCATATGGTGAAGACACTGGCAATGAGTCTATACATTTGATGTCCCTGGGCGTCGTGGACTAAAAAATTGGAAAAGGCATCAGTCAAGCGGCCCCTTCACCGCTCTCCCTCTGATCAACCGGAGCCTCAGAAGCACCTGTGTCAGCACATGGTAACCTACCAGCGCCTGGAAAGGTGTTACACAAGTTTCGCTTTAGAGCGTACTCAAATAGTTTCATCCTGTCCTCCCTCTGTGAGGGCAGGATGAGCTCTGCAACCTTACCATTGTATCGTGGATCAAGAAGGGTTGCCAAACAATAATGATCCCTCTCCTTGATAGCACGAATCCTGGGGTCCTTTAGCAGACTTTGCAGGATAAGGGAGCCCATGCAGCATAGGTTGGAGGTGGCATTAGCTTCAGAGTGTTCCTGGTCACTGAGGATGACCGTATCGTACACTACCTCCTCCCAGCCACGTACTAGTCCTTGGGTTTCTGGGGACACAAACCCCTCCATTGAGGAATCCCCACCTTCAAAGCCCCCACTACTTAAATATTCCTCCTCCTCCTCATCTTCCTCCTGTCTGATCTGAGGACCCGCAGGAATGCTGTCTGCGGAAAGACTGGGGCCTTGAGAGGTAGGGAAGGCCTCCTCTTCCTCCCGCTGCTCTGCCTCTAGTGCCACATCTATAATCCCCTGCAGACTGCGCTCCAGCAGGAATACTAAAGGAATTGTGTCACTGATGCATGCACTGTCCCTGCTCACCATCCTCGTTGCCTTCTCAAATGGTGACAGTACAGTGCATGCATCCTTGATCATCAGCCACTGCGGGGGGAAACAAGTTAACCTGAACCTGTCCTTGTGCCATACTCACACAGGTACTCATTGATGGCCCTCTGCTGCTTGTGCAGGCACTGCAGCATTGCCAATGTCGAGTTCCACCTGGTGGGCATGTCACAGATCAGGTGGTTTGTGGGAAGGTGGAATTCTCTTTGAATTTCTGCCAGGCAACCACTTGCTGGGAATGACCATCTGAAGTGGCTGCAGACTTTTCTGGTCTGGCTGGGAAGCTCTGCCAGCCCTGGGTACCTGGTTAGGAAATGCTGTACCACCAGATTTAGGACGTTTGCTAGGCATGGTACATGAGTCAACTTACCCAGGCGTAAGGCAGAGAGAAGGTTGCTGCCATTATCACAGACGACCATTCCCAGCTCTAGCTGGCGTGGTGTTAACCATCTCTGCGCCTGCCCCTGCAGAGCTGACAGAATTTCCGATGTGGCTCCTGTCCCCTAAATAAACCAGCTCAAGCACAGTATGGCATCTTTTTGCTTGAGCCATTGTGTAGCCCCTGCCACTTAAACTTGGTTTAACTACCACTTCGCCAGTGACAGAGAAGGAGGAAGAGAAAGAGTTGGTGGAGCAGACAGACCTCATATAAGCAGCTTTCTGGAGGCGTGGTGGATGAGCAAGCTCCAGCACAGAGCCCCGTCCTGGATCCCTCCCAGCTGCAAGCAGAGTTACCCAGTGTGCCATGAAGGAAATGTAACAGCCCTGTCCATGCTTGCTGGACCACGTGTCTAAAGTAATGTGCACCTTGCTGCTGACTGCCTTTCCCAATGACTTCATAATATTGTCTTCCACGTGCTGGTATAGTGCTGGAATGGCCTTCAGTGAAAAGAAATGGCGTTTTGGAACCCGCCACTGTGGTACAGCACATTTGGCAAATTCACGGAAGGAAGTAGAGTCCACCAGCTGGAAAGGCAGCAGCTGTAATGCAAGTAATTTTGCCAAGCTGGCATTTAGACGTTGTGCATGTGGATGGTTAGGACAATATTTTTTCCGCTGCAGCAGCTGGGGCAACGAAATCTGACTGCATAAATCTGCAGCTGATGGGATGCTGGCAGATTCAGAGGAAGGACTTGGTACACCCATTACTGTAGCATCATCCCTGTCAGTGGAGGTTGTAGGCAATGACATGGCAGGACATATAGTGGGGATAGAGACAGATGAGGAGGATGACCTATGCAAAGTATTGTGCCAATGGGATGCATGGCAGGTGGTCATATGTCGCCTCAAGCACGTGGTACAAAAGTGTCTGATGTCTTTCCCACGCTTGATCCTCTTCAGACATAGCTTACAAATAGCAACGCTGCAGTCTGCTGCACATGTCGTGAAGAACTCCCAGACAGCAGAGATCCTGGACGTGTGCTGCGAGATAACAGCGCTCTGCACCTGAGCAGCTCTGACATCTGATGCCTTGGACTGGCTACGGTTGCTCATAGAGGACGTTCTGCCTCGTTTTTGTTGTGCCACCTCCTCCTCCCTTGACTCCTCTGTTCGATCAGGCACCCAGGTGGAGTCAGTGACCTCATCATCATTGTCATCACCCTCTATCTCCTCGTCACTGGAGCCAACTTGGCAGTATGCTGCATCTACTGGGGCAACATGAGTGCCAGTTCTTTGTGTGTCACTGGCACCCCTTCCGTCTAGGCTGATTATACTCCCTTCCTCAACCTCAGAGTTTGAATCAGAGCACTGGAGTTGCTGCGCATCCTCATGCAGCATGTCACTGTCACTGTAGTCAAACAATTCAGCTGACTCCTCCGTGTATGATAGTGAGGCTACGGCAGGAGTAGCTGTGGACATGGAGGCTAAATTAGATGTTTTGGCAGCTGAGGTGGACTGTAAACCACTACAAGCCTGGATGGCAGAGGACTCGGAGGATGAAGATGGCCTGGTTAGCCAATCCTACAAATCCTCTGAGTTGCTGCTGCTTAAGACGGCCAGCACCAGTTAGAAACAAGGACAAGCGTGCCCCTGCAGAGGATGCACCACGTCCACGATGACCAGGGGCACAGCCTTCTCACACAGAGTCTGCATGCCCTCTTATCTGTGTCTGGGAGCGTCTGACTGTCCTTTTTGGTCTTTCTGACATGGTAAGGGATATATAGATTAAAGATATACAGATTTTCCAGAACAATGCTATAAATCAGTGATACACCCTGATAGTCTTTGAAGTGCCAACACACAGATTAAAATTCCCAGAACTCTGGTATAAATTAGTGATACAGCCTGATAGCCTTTGCAGTGGCAACACACAGATTCAAATTCACACAACTCTGGTATAAATCAGTGATACAGCCTGATAGCCTTTGCAGTGGCAACACACAGATTCAAATTCCCAGAACTCTGGTATAAATCAGTGATACAGCCTGGTATCCTTTGCAGTGTCAACACACAGATTAACCCTTTCGCTGCTGAGCCTTTTCCCACCTCTGTGCTGAGGTCATTTTTACCGGTTTCGCTCATGTCTAACCGCGTTTTGAAGCCTTATTTTAATATATGACCCAGACATATTATATATCGTTCTTTCCGGCAGACTGTGCAGATTCATAATATGTCATTATTATATGTATACGTTATGTCATGTCTGTATATTATAACAAAATATGCAATAAAATTTGAATTTTCAATAATTTACAATGTGTAAAGTGGTTTTTTTCTTATTTTAAAATGCGATCATTTGCGGTTATATTTTCTATGGGGTGCGCTTGTTAAAAAAATTAGAAATGAGGAATCGTTACTTTTTTTGGGGGGAAATTACGTGTTTTTTAGCAAACGCCCCCCCATAGAAAAAATCGTTAGTGCAGCATCATTGTTCACATTATAATTGAAATGGGAACAATATTGTTGCACTAATAAATCAAAAAAAATTTTTTTTTTTTTTTTTACAGTTTACATGGTCATGTTTGGTATCATTGGAACGGCCACACTCTGGCCGTTCCAATGATAGTAAACATTAACCCCTAGCTGTCACGGATCGGGAGATAGGGGGTTCATTGGAACCCCTATCTCCACTATAGGTGGCAGCAAGGGGTTAATTTGAAAACTGGCGCCATCGCGCTCTGTCATTAGGGGGATATCCCGGAAGCTTGGCCGACATCCAAGATGTCGGCCAGCTCCGGGAGGGGACCGCGATACGGCGCATGTTGGCGCCATATCGCGATCCATCCCCCTAGGGGTTAAAGACAGATGCCGCTTGGAAGGGCAGGCTGTGCCCTTCCAGCCGGTGCCTGCTTTTAACCGCTGGCATGCACGGATGGGGAGGGGGAGAGGTCCGAAGGACCTCCCCCCCCTCCCATTCAGGCACCTTCCCTGCAATGGTGGGGGGGTGCCTGAAATAGACGTCATCGCGCATGCGCGATGACGCCTATCATGCCCGCCGGGGTCCCGGAGGTTGGGCTGACATCGATGATGTCAGCCCACACCGGGGGCCGAGCGATCAGCCGGAATACGGCTGATCGCGGGCTGCAAAGGAGGACGCGCTCCAGCGCGTCCTCCGCAGCCAAGTAGCAATGCGGTTGGACGCGCTGAGCGCGTCCACCGCATTGAAGTGGTTAAAATTCACACAACTCTGGTTTAAGTCAGTGATACAGCCTGATATCCTTTGCAGTGGCAACACACAGATTCAAATTCACACAACTGTAGTATAAATCAGTGATACAGTCTGATATCCTTTGCAGTGGCAACACACAGATTAAAATTCCCAGAACTCTGGTATAAGTCAGTGATACAGCCTGATAGCCTTTGCAGTGGCAATACACAGATTCAAATTCACACAACTGTAGTATAAATCAGTGATACAGCCTGATAGCTTTTGCAGTGCCAACACACAGATTGAAATTCCCAGAACTCTGGTATAAGTCAGTGATACAGCCTGATAGCCTTTGCAGTGGCAACACACAGATTCAAATTCACACAACTCTGGTATAAGTCGGTGATACAGCCTGATAGCCTAGCAGCAGCTGGCAGTAAAACGACACAGATTACAATTCCCAGATATCTGCTAGAAGTAAAATTATATAGTAGCCTGCTGAGAAGCAGGTCCTATATAAAAGGAACCTGAGCTGGAACGATTGTGAGCTCCAAATTGAAAAAAGAGATGGGGATAACCCACAGTTAATTATTAGAATTAGTCACCGAGGTGGCTGCATCAATTTGAGCTTGTTAAAACGTAACCTTTATTGGTGTAACACTTTTTTAAAAAACGAAACAATTAACAATAACAAAAAAATCTGATAGGAATGATAACTGGCTGTCCCGCTGGACAACAATTTTGATATCCAGTTAAATCTGAAGGGTTAAATTAACTTAATAGTGTGCTAATTAGCATAATTTTATATTTCCTTGAAAATGGACCCTTAAGGCATTTAAGCTAAAAATAGTTTACAGACTCAATAAATTGTGAGTGTAATGGACAAAGGCTGTTAATATATAAGTCTTGCCAAAAGTTCATGTGAAACAACACACTATTACACCTTTATTGGGGTTTATAAGCCAATTTGGTCTGCGTGAGGGTAGTAGATTTATGTATTTCTGGGCATGATTTAACGTATCATCATTATAGATAGAAAGAAATATGAATACATTTATCAAGAAGACAATTGTACATAAAGTCTATGCGTATAAGTATGAGTTCTTAAGTGCTAAACTATATTTGGTGTTTGCCAAAGTTAAAAGACACTTGTTTAGACCCGTAGGTATATTTAGGTATATTCGCCAGGTGATTAATGAGATACCAGCCCAAGATGTGATTTGACCTGGGCTGCTATGGAGATCGTGAGGATTGAACAATTGGTTGATAAACTACCGACCCGTGATCTATATGCAGAGTATGAATTCAACCCGAACTGTTGTATATACATTCAGAGAGCATTAAATTTCACTAGAATATTTAAGTAGTTGGTCAACAGATTTTACCTATTATTTGTTGGCTTAGAGCAGACGAAATTCAACTTTCTATGGTTTGTCAAAAGTTAAATCAATTGCTTGATTGGTAAAAAGGTTCATCCAACAAGATTCCGATTAGCTATAGATTCATTGCGTGAGAAAACAATCTTGCTTCTATCGGTAAACAGTCTTCGTTCAAGAGGTTTGAAGTATTGCCAAAAATATCCCAAGGCACAGATTTACACTCTTAATCATAGATTTGCACGTCAATTTGCAACCTAGGCTATAGCGACCTGCATTTACAAACTAGGCGGATCATGACCTGGGTCCCCACGGGCCAAAATTAGTGCGTCTTAAATTATTTGTGAACCTAGGCTGTAGCGTGCTATATGTTTGTCAACCTAAATGGGTTGTGCTCTGCGTCCCCGCGGGACAAGATTGGTGGATCTGTGGGTCAGATAAGGAGAGAAAGAGTAAGTATCCGCATCAATCAGTAAACACTATTCGTTTAGGACATTTTTAATATATTGCCATAAATGTCTCAAGACACGGATTTACACTCTTGAAACATAGATTTGCACATCAATTTGCAACCTAGGCTATAGCGCCCTACATTTACAAACTAGGCAGATCATACCCTGGGTCTCCACGGGACAGAATTGATGAGTCTTAAGTTGTTTGCGAACCTAGGCTGTAGCGTACTGTGTAATTGTCAATCTAAGGCTGGGGTCAGACGAGCGTAGTGTTCACGTCCGTGATTGTACCTAAAAGTACATCCGTGATAGCATGACAGAAAGCCCATTGGAGCCTGACACATGAAGTACGTCCGCACTGAACTGCGGATGCACAACGGCCGCGGCCCACGGACGCAAGGCAGGCAAGAACGTACAACTCCTAGAACGGCCGCACAAAGTGCGCTGCGTCCGCAACGTCTGCATAGCTTTGTGTGTGAGTGATGGAACGTGGTCAGACGGACTGCATTTATACGTCCAGCATTTTTCACGGACAAAATTGTTTTTGCTTTTTAATTTATTTTCCCTCCTACATCCGTCAAAATATACGTCACTGAATAAACGGACTGTGTGGCCACTACTGTGTCTTCCGTACTGACGTACGTCCGTGTGCACGGACGTACAGTCCGTAGAAATCACGCTCGTCTGACCCCAGCCTAAATGGGTCATGCCCTGTGTCCCCACGGGTATATACAAGTGCAGAAGCCTGTCCATTCATACAAAACTCCAATTTTTTTACTAGCACAGTAAATAATCAAAAATTCCAAATAAAGGAAATGATAAATTGCCTCACTACAAAAGTAATCTATTTGATAACCTGTGAATGTCAAAAACAATATGTCGGTAAGACATAGACATGTGCATTCGTTTTAGTACTAAAACGATTTAGTCCGAATTTTTGGATAATTTAGTTTTCGTATGACTCAAGAGAAACGAAACTGCTCAGTACATAAAACGAAAGAAACTAAAATAAAATGCACTACATTTTAGTTTCAGTCCTTTTTGTGATATTACATTGATGAGTGAAGGAGACCAGCAATGAAGAGCGCAACATCCGAAGTTCTGCACCCTCCACATGCCAATGCAGTAGGATGTTCTATACAGAAGGGGCATTAATTAATGCAGGAGGATGTTCTATACATTATACAGAGAGGGGTATTAATGCTGGAGGATGTTATATACATTATACAGAGAAAGGTATAAATTGAGGAGCATGTTCTATACAGAGAGGGACATTAATTAATTCAGGAGGATGTTCTAAACATTATACAGAGAGGAGCCTTTTTTTTAGCCCTTTAAATCCAGTGGCTGTGAGCGCTGAGATCAGCTTCTTGTTACATTATCTCTCAGTACAATGTATCAGGCTCAGCTGTTACAGTAACTGTAACAGCTCTCAGAGTTTCAGTAAAACAAGGAAATAATATTGTTCTAACCTCTTATATATATAAATATTATTTACTAGTTTTACTGGAACTCTGAGCGCTGTGATGAGCAGCAGTCAGTTACTGTAACAGCTTTGCCTGACACGGGGCAGTATTACAATGTTGGTGCTAACTTAACCAGAGCTGTTGTAAACTGAAAACCTCCATAGGCTATAATGGCTCTGGGAAGATTACAACAGCTCTGGTTAAGTTAGCACCAACTATGTAATATGGCCCACATTGTGCTGAGAGTGAGAGATACTGTAACAAGCAGCGATCTCAGCCCTCTGAGGAGCCACTACAATAGTAATTGTATCCACTGGTTTTCGGATGAATGAAATTAGTTTTCATACTAAAGAACTGAAAACGAATTTCTTTAGCAACTAAATAAATTGCATTTTAGGACTAATCCATTAGTTCAAAACGAAATTTTGTGCTGTGCACATGTCTAGTAAGACATATCAACAGTTCAAGCAACGAGTCCTGCAACACATCAACTCAATTAAAAGCATTACTGATACACCCATATCTCGGCAAGTGTGGGCAAATCACAATGGCAATGAAAAATGCATAAAGTTCCAAGCCATAGAAGCCATCACCCTAGGCCCAAGAAAAGGGGACTATGACAAAATACTACGACAAAAAGAATCACGTTGGATTTTAACCTTGGGGTCCTTATTAGGGATGAGCCGAACACTCCCCGAGTTCGGTTCGAAGCCGAACCCGAACTTTCCAAATGTTTGGATCCGAACCCGAACCCCATACAAGTCAATGGGGCTGAAAATTCGGCTTTTAGAGTGCCCTCCAAGAGGGCATATATGCTATATATTTGCCATAAAAAGTGTATGGGGGTCTGGGTAGTGCCCTGGGGGACAGGAAACAAGGACAAAAAGTTAAAAAAAAAACGTTTTTAAAGGGACAGTGAGTTTTCCATGAAATAAGGGTTAAAAATAAAAACGAAAAATTCCTTCAAATATCGTGCCTAGGAGGTCCCCATAACCTGCCCGTGAAGTGGCGGATTTCTAGGATGTATAGAAATATGTAAAAACCAAAAAATGACATTTCAAATGACGGTAAATGCTTTTCCTTTAACCCCTTAGTGACCGCGGACGTACCATGTACGTCATGGCCGCGGGTCTCTTTTAGACCCGCTGACGTACATGGTACATCCTGCGGTCTTTGAGCGCTGGAAGCGATCGGATCGCTTCCAGCAGCTCGAACGCCATTGCAGGCTGCCTGGGAGTCCAGGCATCCATGCAATGGCGGTTAGAAGTGCCGGGGGAGCGATCAACATCCGGTTTCACCGGAGAGGTGCCCGGCACTTCTAGAGAGCGTTGGAAGCGATCGGATCGCTTCCAGCAGCTCCAGGGCCATTGCACGCTGCCTGGGAGTCCAGGCATCCGTGCAATGGCGGACAGGAGTGCCGGGGCCCATTGTGATCGCTCCCCGGGAGCGATCAACATCCGGTTTCGCCGGACAGGTGCCCCACACTTCTACAGAGCGCTGAAAGCGATCGGTATCGCTTCCAGCTGCTCTGAGTATATTGCAGGGATTCCTCGGCATCAAGGCATCCTTGCAATTGGGTTACCTGCCGCCGGTCCGTCTGTGATCGCTCCCCCCGAGTGATCACTTCCGGTAGCAGCAGGAAGTACTGAGTGCCACGAGGTATCGTGGCACTCAGTACAAAAAAATCACATAAGTGATCAGGTGCTCTGCTGGGTGCCTCGAGGGATCAAGGCACCCAGCAGACTAAAAAAAGTGTAAAAAAATAAAATAAAATAAAAATAAAAATGAATAAAATAAAATAAAAGTGACAGCCAAGATGGCGCTGCCCTTCTAAGGGCAGGGTCATCTTGGGGCTGTGTGGGATGTTCCTAGCCTGCCTCATCAGAGAGGCAGGCTAGCAACATCCAATCAGAAGTAAGAAAAAATCTAAATAAAATTTCTAATTTGTCAGGTCAGGTCAATATTTTGTAAATATTGGCTCTGACCTCTGTGATTCTCCTCCCTCTCCTCACTTGTCTTTTGGTGAGCGAGAGAGAGAGATCAGATTTGACAGGTTAGAGATTTTAGGTAGATTTAGTGAGATTAGAAAAATTGAGGCAGATTTAGAGATTTTAGGGAGATTTTAGAAGAATTGAGGCAGGTTTAGAGGGATTTAGAGAGATTTAGGTGTTTATTTGTATTTTCTTGTGAAACCCAACGGTTCTTCTAAGAACCAATAATCCGCTTATATATATAATAATTATAAAATTTTATAATCTATTATATATAATGTCTGAGAGGGTGTACAGCGCCGAGGAGGCATATGCCATCCTGGCGTCAGAATCTGAGGCATCTGCTTCAGACTCTGACCCTGATTTTGACCCCGCTAACTGCTCAGAGACGTCGCTAGATACATTATCTATGCTGGCTGATGTATCTAGTGATGTTTCTGATGCAGATCCTGGGCCACCACCTGCCAGCAGGAGACGCACAGCTCCAGCTGAGGAGTGGGTAGTGCCTCATCGCCAGAGGCCAGATATCCCTCCTTTCACGGCAAATCCTGGCATCAATATTGATGTTGCAGGATTTACCGCCACACAGTTTTTTGCAGGTGTTTATGGGGGATGATTTGTTGGGCCACATCGTGGCCAATCAATCTGTATGCCCATCAGCATTGTGCTGCGAAGCCAGACTCCTACTTGGCAAGGCAGCAATGGACCCCGCTAGATGTGCCAGAATTTCTGAAATTCTGGGCACTTACTATGCTGATGGGCATCATAAAGAAGCCCTCAATTCGCTCCTACTGGAGCAGTAGCCCCATCTGCTCTACCCCCATTTACCCCCAATCAATGTCACGTAGAAGGTATGAAAACATTTTGCGTTTCATGCACTTCAGTGACAACAGCCTGTGCCCTCCTAGAGAGCATCCCCAGTTTGACAGGCTGTATAAAATCCGCCCCCTGATTACCCACTTCGCCGCCAGGTTTGCAGAGGCTTATACACCTGGAAGGAATATCTGCGTGGATGAATCCCTAATGAAATACAAGGGAAGGCTGGGATTCAAGCAGTATATTCCTTCCAAATGCTCCAGGTATGGAGTGAAAGTGTATAAGCTCTGTGACAGCGAGAGTGGGTATACTCAGGCCTTCCGGGTGTACGAGGGAAAGGATAGTAGCCTTGACCCTCCAGGTTGCCCAGAACACATGGGAACCAGTGGCAAGATTGTGTGGGACCTACTTTTTCCCCTGATGAACAAAGGGTACCGCTTGTATCTTGATAATTTTTATACGACTGTCCCTTTGTTCAAGCTGCTGTATTGTTTTGATACAGCAGAATGCGGTACTGTTCGCAAGAACCGCGTAGGTTTCCCAGCACAGCTTGTCCGCACCCGGCTAAAAAGGGGGGAGACCTCAGCTCTGCGCCAAGAGGAGCTGTTGGCGGTCAAGTACAGAGACAAGAAGGATGTATACCTTCTATCCACCATCCACACTGAGAGGTCTGTGGAGGTCTCTGTACGTGGCAGAGCTGAGCACATCAGGAAGCCAGTGTGCATCAAAGACTATAACCGGCATATGGGTGGGGTTGATCTGGCAGATCAGCTGATCCAGCCCTACCAGATTATGCGGACGTCAAGGGCCTGGTACAAAAAGGTTGCAATTTACCTGATGCAAATTGCAACCCACAATGCCTTTTTGCTCTGCAAAAAGGCAAACTCCGGAGTGACGCTGTCCTTTTTACAGTTTCAGCTCCAGGTCATTTCGGGGTTTTTGTACCAGGATGCACATGCTCCCCGGGCGGTGATGGGGGACAGAGTTGGGGCTACACATTTTATTTATAAAATCCCCCCTACTGAGGGCAAACAGAAACCCCAAAAAAGATGCAGGGTGTGTTTCAAGAGGGGGCAGAGGAGAGACACAATCTTTTACTGCCCAGAATGCCCTGGACAACCCGGTCTGTGTCTTGGGGACTGTTTCAAGATATATCACACTGTGCGTGATCTGTGATTTTTTTTTCCTTTCTATTTTTTTCTTACACTCTAGTTAGTTAGTTCAGTTTAGTTTATTTTTCTTTTACTGCACCAGACTTTTACATTTTATTCCTACATTTTTATGTTCTACAATTGGTGCTGTATTTTGCCAAAATCTTGGCACACATATGCATGGGGGGCATGGGTGTACTCAGGAGACCTTGCAGAAAACAACCTGGAGAGTTTTCATGCAGTAACAAACAACAGTGTCTCCTAAATCACAGTCCAAATCTAATGTGGGCGTAAAAATCTGAAAATTGAAAATTTACCGCCACACACCTTCTCAAATATTTTGGGCTAAAACCGTTGCATCCATGGCATCAAAGCACTCCATATGCAATACCTTGGGGTGTCAACATAACAAATATAAACAATTTTCTGGCAATAATTCAAACTGGGGTATGCGGTAGACCCAAAACCAAAGATAGGCCTAGCTGAAGAAATAATCTCAATTTCAACTCCAATGACAAAGTCATAAAAATTGTATTTGAACCTTCCCAAAATCCTGGCACACCTATGCATGGGGGGCATGGGTGTACTCAGGAGACCTTGCAGAAAACAACCTGGAGAGTTTTCATGTAGTAACAAACAACAGTGTCTCCTAATCACAGTCCAAAACTGATGTGGGTGTGAAAATGAAAAATGACCACCAAACAGTATCCAATTTGTTTGGAGCAAATGGTTGCATCCATGGCATAAAAACACTCAATTTACAATACTTTGGGGTGTTAGCTTACCAAATATATGCACGTTCATAAAATTGGGGTATGTAAAAAGGCCCCTAAAAAGAAGATAAGCAAAGAAGATACTGTATGTCAAATTAGAAAATTGACAAGCACATGTCAAAAGATTGGCGTAGCACCCCAAAAACAACAGAACAAATCTATATATGGGTGGTATCACTTTACTCAGAAGATGTTGCTGAACATATTTTGGGGTGTTTTTTGGCAGTAACCCATAACTGGATTTGACAATTCATGCCTAAAGTACAATGTGTGTGAAAAAATAACACAAAAAGTGACTACCTGAAAGTTTGACATAGAGCTAGTGCATGGAAAGTGTTAAAATACAACTCTTTGAAGCACCCTAGGGTGTTCCCTTTCTAAAAATATATGGTTTGATGGGGGTAAATTACTTTGGCCGGCTTCAAAAATGTCCCAAATAGGACATGGGTGCATGATGACGAAATGTGAAAATTCCATGTTGGAAAACTGAGATGCGCACCCCCCAAATAAGGCCTATTAGCCCCCAAATGACCCGACATACCTATACATGGGTGGTATCAATTTACTCAGAAGATGTTGCTGAACATATTTAGGGGTGTTTTTTGGCAGTAACCCATAACTGGATTTGACAATTCATGCCTAAAGTACAATGTGTGTGAAAAATAACACAAAACGTGACTACCTGAAAGTTTGACATAGAGCTAGTGCATGGAAAGTGTTAAAATACAACTCTTTGAAGCACCCTAGGGTGTGCCATTTCTAAAAATATATGGTTTGATGGGGGTAAATTACTTTGGCCGGCTACAAAAATATCCCAAATAGGACATGGGTGCATGATGACGAAATGTGAAAATTCCAAGTTGGAAAACTGAAATGCGCACCCCCCAAATAAGGCCTTTTAGCCCCCAAATGACCCGACATACCTATACATGGGTGGTATCAATTTACTCAGAAGATGTTGCTGAACATATTTTGGGGTGTTTTTTGGCAGTAAACCTTAAAGTTCACAGTACATGTATTCTTAAATTGCGTTAAAAAAAAAACAATCACCAAAACATTTTTTTTTCTCAAACTTTGGCAAAGATTTGTGGTAAAATGGTTTGCATGGAAAGAGTCAAAATACCCCAAGTTTAATACCTTGATTTGTGTACTTTAACCCTACACATATACATATTTTTTTATTCAGGAATTAGTGACCGATATCAGTGTTACAATGTCACTATCACTAGTTTTGAAAATAAACTCTTTGGAAATGGCAAAGTGCTACTTGCACTTATTGTTGCATAAAATAAGGAAAAAAGCAAGGAATATGTAAACATTGGGTATTGCTAAACTCAGATCTAAATTTAGAAACTACTAAGGAATTAATTTTTTTTGACGGTTGTTGATACATAAGAAATTTTGGGGGTCAAAGTTCAAAAAAGTGGTGTTTTTTCAATTTTTTTGTCATATTTCACAATGTTTTTTATAGTAAATTATATGAAATGATGAAAAAAATGGTATCTTTATAAAGTCCATTTAATGACGAGAAAAGCAGTGTAAAATATGTGTGGGTTACAAAAACGAGTAAGAGGAAAATTTGACGTAAACACTAACAGCGCAGAAACGTAAAAACAGCAGCGGTCACTAAAGGACGGATTTGTGTAAAACCGCCCGGTCACTAAGGGGTTAATCTATCCATGTCACGGAATGGCCCAGCACCCTCAGCCAGGGGCGGTGCACAAGGACATTGATTTGGCCATGAACACTTAGGTGCGGTGGCACGCACAGAGTTTTGCAGTACTTTTTATTAGATGTGGTTTTGTGTGGTGTAATACCGTGTTCCCCGTTGATTGTGAAATGTGTTCCCTTTGTCTGCCTTGCCCGCTGCCATTTTCCGATTGCCTCGTGGTTGCAATCAGATTATTCGAATCGGAAAATGGCCGATTCGAACCATCCGGTTCGAATCGGAAAATGGCCGATTCGGACCATCCGGTCCGAATCGACGACTCCCCGAACTGCAACGGCCAATGGGTCCTGTGAGGGCGGGCAGGGATTCCCATTGTATTATAATTTGTGTAAAGTTGATAAATGCCTGAGCTGTGAATAATAAAGCCAGATTTAGCAGTGCATCCAGCCTCGTCTGATGTCTTGATTTCTCCGCCGTGCTTCACCGTCTGAGTATTCCCCGCAGTCTCAGGGTACGGTGTTCGACTAGATCCGAACCGAACCGAGCGCTCTGTGCCTGCATCGCGCATCAGGACAGTGGCGCAGCGGATGGTGTTCGGTTCCCAGACGATTGGCCCGAGATCCGATCCGAAGGGCGCGGCCGTGTACCGCGCTTCGGTATTGCAAGTGATCGCGGAAGATCCGAAGACTTTGCCGATCCCGCAAGATCCGAAGCTGCATTCACCTACGATCCGAAAGTCCTCCGCAATCAGATCCGAATATTTGCCGGAAGAGATCCGATCCCCGTAATCGGCCGGCCGGCCGCAGACGTACTCCACCTCCCACAAGGTCAGTGAACCAGCTGCTCGGGACGCTGAGTACCGTATGGCTCAGTGGTCGGGCTGGTTCTAGGCAGGGGTCCCCTCCACCGCCCGCTAACCCTTCCCCAGGGTCACGCCAGGCCGCACGAGACGCCGAGTGCCGTGTCACTCGGTAGTCGGGCCAGCGGTAAGCGACGAGGCCACGCAGATAGAGCACACCCGCAGGCGGAACAACATCCCATTCCGTCATAATCCATAAACAACTGCTTGGGGCGGCAGTCTATATGAAAAGAGGAGACATTTTCGGATGCGCAGAAAAAGTTTACTGATTTTTTGGCGGTGAAAAGCAGGAGAATGACTGGAGAATGGAAAATTCTAGGTCAAACTAGCCAAACCAGAAAAATTCTCCCATTTAGGCTAGGGTCAGACTAGCGAATTTTTAACATGTGTTTAGGCGCACTTAATCACGGCCGCACTAGCAGCAAATGACGGGCAATGACAGCCAATATACGAAGTACAGTCGCACGAAAGTCCGGCTGCGCAACGCAAGTGGAAAATGAACGCATTTTTTCGAGAACGCAGAACCACTAGTACGGACGTACAGAGAGCGCTGCGTCCACTAGCGGCGTGTGTGCGTGATTTGGAGACGTCAGACCCTGCTCATGTCCGGCCAACATAACGTCCAGACACCCAAAGTTTCCTGGTTTGGATCCATAAAAAAATCACGCTCAAAAATGCGCATCGTATTACCGTTTTCGCGCATTCTGTGAAAAAATAAGGCAATGTGGTCGGACGCACTTTTTGACAGTCGCTGTGAAAAATGCATTAGTCTGACCCTAGCCTTATCTCACTTTCCAAATCGGCTATTTGGTCCAGATTGTTCTCTTTTCCTGCCATTCTCCTGGTTTTCACCTTTCTCTGAACAACCCTGAGAAAGAGGTGAAAGCCAGGAGAAGAGAACAATCTAGACCAAATAGCCAATTTGGAAAGTGAGTTAAATGGGAGAATTTTTCTGGTTTGGCTATTTTGACCTAGAATTTTCACTTCTCCAGTTATTCTCCTGCTTTTCACCGCTCTCTGAATAACCCTGTGAATGTTTAATCCCGAGGTGAAAAACAACATTGCTTAAGGCTGGGGTCAGACGAGCGCAGTTATCACGTCCGTGTTGCCGCACATTTGTACTTCCGTGGCAGCATAGCATTCTGACCAATGGAGCCCCACACACGAAGTACGTCCGCACGGAAGTGCGGATGCATGGCGGACGCAACAAACGGACGCAGGTTAGGCAAGAACGTAATACTGCTAGAACGGACGTGAGGAGTGCGCCACGTCCGCAACGTCCGTGTAGCTTTGTATGTGAGTGATGAAACGAGGTCAGACGGACTGCATTTATACGTCCAGCATTTTTGACGGACAGAATGTTTTTTCATTTTAATTTATTTTCCCTGCTACATCAGTCAAAAAATACGTCAGTGAAAATAACGGACTGTTTGGCCACTACCTTGTTGTCAGTCAGTAAATACGTCCGTACTGCACAGACGCACAGTCCGTACAAAATGCGCTCATCTGACCCTAGCCTTAGATGTTATTTTGAATTTTTTTCAAACACCAGTTAATCACTTGGCTGCTATGTACGTGCTCAGCACGTCCAGCCGAGTGGAGTTTATTCGGCGCAAGGTCTTGTTACCAGTGGGGTACCTCAGGGGTCAGTACTTGGACCCATTCTATTTAATATTTTTATTAGTGATATTGCAGAAGGTATTAATGGAAAAGTATGTCTTTTTGCTGATGACACAAAGATTTGCAACAGGGTTGACGTTCCTGGAGGGATCAGCCAAATGACAAATGATTTAGGAAAACTAAAAAAATGGTCGGAGCTGTGGCAATTGAGTTTTAATGTGGATAAGTGCAAGATAATGCACCTGGGACGTAAAAACCCAAGGGCTGAATATAGAATATTTGATACAGTCCTAACCTCAACATCTGAGAAAAGGGATTTAGGGGTTATTATTTCAGAGGATCTAAGGGTAAGTAGTCAATGTAATAGATCAGCAGGAAATGCTTGGTTGTGTAGGGAGAGGTATTAGCAGTAGGAAAAGGGAAGTGCTCATGCCACTGTACAGAGCACTGGTGAGACCTCACTTGGAGTACTGTGTGCAGTACTGGAGACCGTATCTCCAGAAGCATATAGACACCTTAGAGTTCAGAGAAGGGCTACTAAAATGGTGTACGGCTTGAAGGAGAAAAGTTGCCAGGAAAGGCTTAATGATCTTAACATGTACAGCTTGGAAAAAAGATGAGACAGAGGAGATATGATAGAAACATTTAAATACGTAAAGGGAATCCACAAGGTAGAGGAAGGGAGTATATTTAAACGAAAACAAAGTAGCAAAACAAGAGGACATAGTCTTAGATTAGAGGGGCAAAGGTTTAAAAGTAACATCAGGAAGCATTATTTTACTGAGAGGGTGGTGGATACATGGAACAGCCTTCCAGTAGAAGTGGTAGAGGCCAAAACAGTGAATGAATTTAAGCAAGCATGGGATAGGCATAAGGCTATCCTAAACAAAAGATAAATCCAGGTAAAGTATCCATGTAATTGGGCAGACTAGATGGGCCTAAAGGTTCTTATCTGCCGACATTTTCTATGTTTGTCACTGTCAGCTATCAGGGGGTCCCACATACTTCTAGCAGATATCTGGGATTTGTAATCTGTGTCTTCTCACTTCCAGCTATTGGGGTCTCACAGATTTCTAGCAGATATCTGGGAATTGTAATCTGTGTCTTCTCACTGCCAGCTATCAGGGGGTCCCACATACCTCTAGCAGATATCTGGGAATTGTAATCGGTGTCTTCTCACTGCCAGCTATTGGGGTCTCACAGACTTCTAGCAGATATCTGGGAATTGTAATCGGTGTCTTCTCACTGCCAGCTATTGGGGTCTCACAGACTTCTAGCAGATATCTAGGAATTGTAATCTGTGTCTTCTCACTGCCAGCTATCAGGGGGTCCCACATACTTCTAGCAGATATCTGGGATATGTAATCTGTGTCTTCTCACTGTCAGCTATCAGGGGGTCCCACATACTTCTAGCAGATTATTAGAATTAGTCACCGAGGTGGCTGCATCAATTTGAGCTTGTTAAAATGTAACCTTTATTTGTGTAACACTTTAAAAAAACAAAATAATTAACAATAACAAAAAACTCTGATAGGAATGATAACTGGCTGTCCCGCTGGACAACAATTTGATATCCAGTTAAATCAGAAGGGTTAAATTAATTTAATAGTGTGCTAAATTAGCATAATTTGATATTATGCTGCTTCGTAAGTTTGCTACCTCTCACAAAGACTGGGTGAGATTTTTGCCGCACCTCCTGTTTGCTTACTGGGAGGTGCCCCAGGAATCAACCGGATTCTCCCCGTTTGAGTTATTGTATGGGAGGAGGGTGAGGGGGCTATTAGATCTGATTAGAGCCCACTGGGAAGCGGAGGAGGGGGTGCAGGATCCTCCTATTGTAGTATATGTTTTAGCATTGAGGGATCGGCTGACAGAGCTCACGGACATGGTCTGAGAGAATCTGCAGTATACACGGTGTCGGCAGAAGCGGTGGTACGATCGTACCACCCGGAACCGTACCTTGCTTACAGGGCAGAAAGTTCTTGCCCTGAAGCCATCCAAGACAGATAAATTGCAAGCCTCTTGGGATTGGCCTTATAAGGTAGTGGAGCAGCGTTGTGACACTACCTGGTAGCTAAATGTTCAGATGAAAGAATCCAGCGGATCTTCCATGTGAACATGCTCAAAGCATACCTGGAAAGGCTGGAAGATGTAGCCGCTATCTGTGCTCCGGCCAGGGATGACTCAGAGTCTTCCCCTAATGGAGCTCCCGGAGCGGAATAGGGACAGTGTAGGAGTAGAGGCAGTCAGGCTAGATGGACAGTTGGAGGCCGCGCAGCAGGAGCAGGTCAGGAGAGTTATTAGTCAGATACAGGAGTTGTTCTCCACTGCCCCTTGGTATACTGCCCTGACATTACACAGTGTGGAGACCCCGGGACAGCCGCCCCTCCGGCAGGCTGTGTACCAGGTACCCGAGGCAGTTAGAGTCGAGATGAGGAAAGAGTTCATAGAGATGCTCGAGCTAGGAGTCATCGAGCCATCCAATAGCCCTTGGGCATCCCCAGTAGTTCTGGTACCGAAGTGGGATGACCCGCTTCTGTGTGGATTATAGAAGACTAAATGACCGTACCGCGACCGATGCGTACCCCATGCCCTGAGTCGATGAACTGCTAGATCGTATCGCTCGGGGTAACTTCCTGACTACCCTCGACCTATGCAAAGGGTACTGGCAAATTTCCCTGGACAGGGAAGCTATTTTTAAGTCAGCGTTCATCACCCTATTTGGCCTGTACCAGTTTAAGGTAATGCCATTCGGGATAAAGAACGCACCAGTGACGTTCCAGCAAATGGTAGATCGGCTCCTCGATGCCCTCCAAGACTATGCCTATGCATATCTGGATGACATAGCGATCTACAGCGATACCTGGGAGGAACATTTGGTTCACCTGGGCGTTGTGTTGGACCGCATTAGGGCTGCGGGACTAACCTTGAAGCCGGATAAATGTAGCATAGGGATGTCTGAGGTCCGGTACCTTGGACATCGGGTGGGCCTCGGGCGGCAGCGCCCCGAACCTGCTAAAGTTGAGGCAGTTGCCAACTGGCCCACCCCCTGGACGAAAACCCAGGTCTTAGCATTTTTAGGGACAGCAGGCTATTATAGGAAGCTTGTGCCCAACTATAGCGCTATCGCTAAACCCCTGACCGACCTTACCCGTAAAAACATTCCGACAGGTCCTGTGGTCCCCAGTGTGCGAAGCTGCCTTTCAACGCCTCAAGCGCGATCTAATCTCAGCACTTATCCTCACTGTTCCTGACCCCAACAAACGATTTTGTGTTCACACAGATGCCTCTACTTTCGGGTTGGGAGCAGTACTGAGTCAAGTGGGAACCGACGGCAGTGAGCACCCCGTAGCCTACATCAGCCGCAAGCTGTTACCCAGGGAAGTGGGGTACGTAGCTATTGAAAAAGAGTGCCTGGCGCTGGTGTGGTCTCTGATAAAATTGCAGCCATACCTATATGGAAGATCTTTCACGGTGCTCATGGACCACAACCCCTAGATTTGGCTTAACAGAGTCTCCAGAGACAACGGACGCTTATTGCCCTGGAGCCTCGCCCTGCAGCCCTACAACTTCACAGTTCAATATCGGACGGGAAAGGAGAACGGAAATGCGGATGGACTTTCCTGGCAAACCGAATTAGAGCGGTCTGTACTCCCGGACATCCCCTAGGCTGACCCGTGTGGATCTAGTCGGGTCTGCCGGACTGTGGAATAGGGGGGGAGAATTGTGACAGACCAAGGCTGCAGGGGTTAAATATTATTGTGACACACCTGTAGTGTATTCTGGAAGGGAGGGGGTTGTGTCCCAACTGTTTTTTTTCCTGTGTGTGTGTTTGTTTGTTTTTTCAAATAAAGTGGCAGTTTGCTTTTGCTGCTCAACCGCTCTGGTCATGCCTGGAGCTTTGTTGAGGGAAGGTTTGGGGCCTGATAAAGCTGGATTTCAGGGTCCAGATTTGTTGAAAGTGTTTGAAAGAGGCACACAGTCGGTGTGCCTGTTGGTCTGTCACAATTGTGGTCTGTGAGTTACCGAATGAGTGGCTTCACTCACTGATTCTTTCAGTTTCACCTGAGCTGGGTATGCTGTCTTGATGGGCTCGAGGCACCCAATCTTAGACTGGCTTGGTAAAATAACGCGTCTCATGTGGTGGTGTTCCAGACAGGGATGGATAGCTCGGAAAACTGTCCCTTTTTGAGTGACACTAACGTCTCTGCAAGATACAGTCCTTCTGGCAAAGAATGAGTTTCATCAGGTGTAAACAAGACCATCAGTACTTGCAAAGCCGGTTTGGTATGGGCCCTACATCTGAGATACGTTACAGTGTTTGCCAGAATTCTTTGGCTCCTGATACCAGTCTTTAGTGCAGTACCCCCAGTTTCTCTCAGGCTGGCTTGTAGTTGACTCACCAGGATTTCGGCTTTGGGGTTTGGAAAGTCCAGGGCGGCTCCTAGTATGTCCACAAATCCTGGAATGGTTCTTCTTCCCTGGACAGCTGTCTCCTTGAAGAGTTCTTCTATAACTTTATACCCAATGATTGGAGCCTCAGACTGGAGTCTGAGCGACTTTTTTATCTGCTGATACCACAAGTGGCACTGCTTTCTATTTTGTGCTGTTACTTCCCGCTGTTAGTTGAAAAACTACCTCAATCCACCCGGAGAAAGGAATTTCAGTCTCGTTGGCTGCTTTCCCAAAGAGAATTCCTGACCCCGGCAGCTCCTCAAAATATCGGAGCACTGTGTGAGGTAGAACCCTCTGTCTCCAACTCTCATTGATAATGCTGAGTTGCGAGTAGGGATGAGCTGTTCGGTTCGATCAGTTCGGAGTTCGATTCGAACTTTGGCCGTTCGCAAGTTCGCGAACTTCGAACTTTTTGGCGTGTTCGGTTCGAGTTCGCAAAAAAAATAAACATTTTGAAAAAAGTATAAAAAATCCTTAAAAAATACTAAAAAATCTAGAAATAAAGAGACTCTTTACTGCAGAATATTATAAGCAACGGTTTATTAGATATTGAATTAAAAACTAATGTGTACGTGCAGAGATTCTCACCTCTAAATGACCTGTGTTTTCAAACGGCGAAAACAACAGGTGTTTTTAGTCTGGTCTAATGAATTTGATACATTGTATGTATACTGAGGGTGTGGTGTCTGCTTCTGAGAAGTGTTAATTTCTCTCCGAAATCTTCCTCTAATATGCTGCATTTCACTGCTGTGTGCTCAGCTCATGTTTACCGCTTTCGCTCTTCATATTTAAATGCGATTTGAAGCCACATTTTATTAAATGACCCAGACATAGATATTGTTCTTTCCGGCAGACTCCGCAGATTCATAATATATAATTTTTATATGTACACGTCATGTCCTGCCTGGATATTATGACAAAAAATACAATAAAAATTTAATTTTTAATCATCTGCTGTTTGTAAAGTGTTTTTTTGTGAGCATGATGTGAGCTGGGCTGGGCAATATATATATGCGCATGATGTGAGCTGGCTTGGGCAATATTTATATACGCATGATGTGAGCTGGCCTGGGCCTGGGCAATATATATACGCATAATGTGAGCTGGCCTGGGCAATATATATACGCATGATGGTGCATCTGTGACTGTCTGTGAGCATGATGTAAGCTGGCCTGGGCAATATATATATACGCATGATGTGAGCTGGCCTGGACAATATATATATATGCATGATGTGAGCTGGCCTGGGCCTGGGCAATATATATATACGAATGATGTGAGCTGGCCTGGGCAATATATATATATTCGCATGATGTGAGCTGGCCTGGGCAATATATATATACGCATAATGTGAGCTGGCCTGGACAATATATATATATATATACGCATGATGAAAATTTGCAAAGGATAAGGCATGCAAAGTGAAATTTTGATGTGTCTGAAATTGAAACTTACGTGACAACTCTTATTTATTTTCTTTCGTTAATTTATATTTGTTCAATACAGTTAATTTTAATTTGTTTAATAGAGTTAATTTAAAATGGTTTAATACAGTTTATTTATATTTATTTTACCTTTACTATTGGTGCTATTCAAACTTTATTCTTAAATAACAAGAAATTTAGCAGTTTCATGTTGTGTCATTTTTTTTTTTTCTGGGGGGGTGCAAGTAGCTGGTCTTGCCTAAGGCGCAAAATAGTCTAGCACCGGCCCTGACCGTATGGTCCACCCCTGCACTCTTCCACAATACCACAGAGGGGTTACTGTATGATGGCACTTGCTGGCCTGGCACCAAAGGCACAATATTTGGGTGCACTGCCACTGACGCCTGTATCAGATTCATATCTTTTTAACCCCTTCCCGACCACTGACGTACCCTGTACGTCCTGTGTTCGGGTCTCCCTTAGACCCGATGACGTACAGGGTACGTCAGCGGCACCAAATCCCCCTCCCGCCCGATACTCACCTCCCTCGTCGGATCCCACGTCGATCTGACAGGGAGGAAGCCTGCCCATGTGATTTACATGGGCAGGCGAGGCTGATGACGTCGCCACGCTGCGTGGTGACGTCATCAGAAGGTGCCCCCATGTGTTTCAATGGAGGGGAGGGGGGGCTCCTTCGGAGCCCTCTATCTCCCCAACCATTGAAGCTAGGGAGATGCCGTTTGCACCGCTGGAGAGGGGAGAGCCTCCCCTTTCCAGCGGTGTATGGTATTAACCATTTCGCCGCCGGATCACGTTGCGGCGCCAATTGGCGCCAAAACGTGATTCAAACCTGGAGGGGGCTGACATCTTGGATGTCAGCCTAGCCTCCAGGTCCCCCCCCACCCACTGACAACCTCACCATATGTGTGAGGATGTCAGTGGGCCAGTTAACCCTCTAGCTGCCATTTAGAGATAAGGGGATCCTAAGGATCCCTTTATCTCCCTGATTATGGCCTTTCAAATGATACCAAACATGACCAGGTTTGGTTTTAAAAAAAAATGTAAAAAAAAAATTAAATTAAAAAAAAATAAAAAAAAAAATAAATAAAATAAAAAAATGTTTTTTTTTTTAAAGTTTTTTTTGTCTGGGGGGAGTTTAATTAAATAGGACCTAGGCTGTCATCTAAAAATAATTAGCACAAAATGGTCAGAATGAGCGCAGCGCACATAGGTGAACTGGCTCAGCAG
This sequence comes from Leptobrachium leishanense, assembly GCA_009667805.1. NCBI lineage: Eukaryota > Metazoa > Chordata > Amphibia > Anura > Megophryidae > Leptobrachium > Leptobrachium leishanense. The sequence continues at coordinate 164,335,698 of CM019064.1, forward strand.
TGAAAGGGTTAAAAGGTAAAAACATGTAAAAATTGGGTATTTATATTCTCGGGATAAAATTTGGAAACTATTTAGCCGGGGTCTTTATTGGTGGTTATAGCTTTAGGGGATTAAATTACGAAAAAGTGTGTTTTTACCATTTTTTTCATCATATTTCATATTTTTTTTATATTAAATTATTGGATATGATGGAAATAATGGTATTTCTAGAAAGTCCATTTAATGCCGGGAAAAAGGGTGTATAATATGTGTGGGTTGAATAAACGAGTAAGAGGAAAATTTGATCTAAACACGAGCAGCGCAGAAACGTAAAAACAGCAGCGGTCACTAAAGGACGGATTTGTGTAAAACCGCCCGGTCACTAAGGGGTTAATATAGGACTGCATGGTCCACCCCTGAACTCTTCCACAATACCACAGAGGGGTTACTGTATGATGGCACTTGCTGGCCTGGCACCAAAGGCACAATATTTGGGTGCACTGCCACTGACGCCTGTATCAGATTCATATCCTAAGAGGGGTTACTGTGTGACTGTTGCCGACGCTAAAGGCCTAATTTTAGGCTAGGGTCAAACGAACGCGTTTTTCGCAGCGAACGTCAAAAAGTGCGTCTGAGGTGCTTTTTCACGGAAAGCGCTTAAACGGTCATACGATGCGCATTTTTGTGCGTGATTTTTTACGGATCCAGACCAGGAAACTTTGGGTGTCTGGACGTTATGTTGGCCGGACATGAGCAGCGTCTGACGTCTCCTAATCACGCACACACGCTTCTATGCGGACGCAGTGCACTCTGTACTTCAGTACTAGCGGTTCAGCTTTCTCGAAAAAATTAGTTCATTTTCCACTTGCGTTGCGCGGCCGGACTTTCGTGCGGCCGTACTTCGTATATTGGCCGTCATTGCGCGTCATTTGCTGCTAGTGCGGCCGTTATTAAGTGCTCCTAAACGCACATTAAAAGTGCGCTAGTCTGACCCCAGCCTTAAAGCACCTATTGTTACTTTCATCCAAAGCCTGCATAAGTTTCACAATAATTTAGCCAAAAAATCGCTAAACCGCCCCAAGCAGTTGTTTATGGATATATTAAAGGAAAAGCATTTACCGTCATTTGAAATGTCATTTTTTGGTTTTTACATATTTCTATATATCCTAGAAATCCACCACTTCACGGACAGGTTATGGGGACCTCCTAGGCACGATATTTGAAGGAATTTTTCATTTTTATTTTTAATCCTTATTTCATAGAAAACTCACTGTCCCTTTAAAAATATATATTTTTTTACTTTTTGTTTCCTGTCCCCCAGGGCACTACCCGGACCCCCATACACCTTTTATGGCAAATATCTAGCATACATGCCCTCTTGGTGGGCACTCTAAAAATCGAATTTTCAGCCCTATTGACTTGTATTGAGTTCGAGTTCGAATTCGAACATTTGGAAAGTTCGAGTTCGAATGCGAACCGAACTCGAGGGTGTTTGGCTCATCCCTACTTGCGAGCCGGTATCCCATAGAGCTTGGACAGGAGTATTTTCTATCTTGCAGTTCACCAGGTACCTCTTGCCAATGAGACTCAGCAACCTACTGTTCTGTCTCGTCGTCACACTGTCCGCGCAAGTTGGCATTTTCTCAGCCCTCTGGGAGGATCTTTGAGTATTTTAGTTGGGCTCTCTTTGAAAGGAGTTTGGGTTCACCCTTCCAGCCGTGGCACTGATGGTGGTTTCGGAGCTTGCTGGCTTCCTACTGACACGAGTTGTACTTTGGGACACAGGGTGGGTTCTAGCACAGGTTACTGTCGGTCTCTTGACCGCAACCCCTTTTCCGTTTAACTAATTTGCTCCAGGCGTTTGGCAGTGTCTTGCTATATGTCCGTATTGACCACAGTTGAAGCAGAGATGACATGCACTTCTTTGGTTAGTTCTTTTACAGGATTGACAACGTCCATTGCTCATACCGACTGTTACCGGAGGCCCTCTGATTTCACGGTCTTGTCGGGTTCCTGGATCTCAGAGAAGTGTCTTCATCTCTTTTTGCATCTATGGGCTACTTGCCTGAGGTGGGGACCGAGTTGTTGTGTCGTCAGTCATTGTCAGGACACTTGGTTCTTGAGGATACTGTAAGGCATTGGATTGGCTTTTTTTCCCTTTCGTTGAACTGCTGGACTGGGATTTCTTTTGCTTCTGTACCCTTTCCATCTCCATATTAGTGGCTTAATTCGTTTTCTCTATGAGCATCTCATCTGAAATGGAAGGATCATCTAGATACTGCTTTAATTGGAATTTGATGTGGTCATTCCTCAGTCCAGTACCCACTGATCTTAGAAATTTCTTCTGTATCAGCTCAGTCCCGAAATGGTCATCCGAGCCTTCTCCTTGGGAGACAAATAGCAAACAATCTTTTAATTCAATCGCTCTGGTCAGGAAATTCTGAGGAGTATCATTACTCTTCTGAGCGATGTTGAGGAGCTGCTGGTACAATTTGGAGGCATTCTCCTCCTTATAGTGACTTTTCAAGATTCGTCTAAGTTGCACTAGAGTCAGTCCATTTTTCATCGCCAGCATACCTCTTAAGCTTAGGCCAGGCCTAATGGCGTTTACCACAGCTTCTACTATCTGAGTCTCAGGATATAATTTCTGTAGTCCCCGGTCGATCTGGCGCATCAGATTTGTGCAGGACAGCTGGTCCTTCTGCTCTTTTTCTCCAACCTGGCTCGTGATCTTGAAGTCTTTTCTAACGGTCACCTCTGGCAACTTACCATGGTGTAGTAGCTGCGTAAGCGGAACTGGCTCTAATTTTGGCTGACTGTCCCTCGAGTTTTTACTTTTGAAACTGATCTCTTTTATCTGTTCCTCGATCATTCTGGACGTTTCCTGAAACTTCTCCTGCATAATGTGATATTTTCGTTTCAAGTCAGATAATTATTGTTCTGGTGGGGGGTCTTTCTCACTGATACTTGGGACTTCCGCATTGTCCCTCTTCTTCTCTAGCTCAATAATGAATCTTTTTGTTGCTTGCAGAAATTGTGTCACCGCCTCCTCACTTTCAGCTTCGACCAGTTCATCTATTACCTCATTAACGATCCGCATATAATGGCGTCGGGTTTTTCCTTTCACCATACTGGCATCGGGGGCTTTGATGAATTGGCAAGTCTCGATGAGATCACCCACTGACAAGTGGATCAGGTGTCCACTGATTTCATCCTGCACCCTCTCTAGATCCATCTGTAATCGCTTACTGTGCAGCAAGGGTTAATATCCCAATCTCCTCTAAACTTTGCGTAACCACACTTTTTCACTTTCGTGACCCTCTTTGCATCTTCTTCGCCCAAGCCCCACGTTGGGCGCCAATTTTGTTGCACATATGCTGAAAGTATGGTCAATAATTCAATGTGCGAAGGGAGCGGGCTGGGTGAAACCAGAAGTGTTTTTATTTGAAAGTTTTCTGCAACACACAAATCATGACTTCAGTTCTGGTAGGAGTGTACTTTGAATACTTCCTTATACATTAATACATATTTAGATATACAACAGTAACATTCACTTATGCAGGAATAACATCCTTATAGAAAATAATAAACAATTAAATATGTACAGATATATGGTTACTCAATCTACATTATAGTATTCTCACGTTCTCTGTATGCTGGTGCTCTATAACACATCAGCACAACCCACTGACATCTGTATGCCAACTCTCAAAATTTCCACTCGCCTGCTCACATTTTGCGAGTGGAATTTGAATGAGGGCGAGTGGGAATGCACACAAAGGCAGCATGATAAATTATATTGTGCTGCCTGCGCTGCGTATTCCAGTGGCGGCCTTTTTTTTTAAATAAATTAAGGCCGGCGACGTGCTCAGGACGGGTCTCCTGCAATCGGATCTTTCCCCAGGGGAGAAGGCAGCAATCCCTTCTGTGACTGTGACTCTCAGTGGGGGGAAAGGTGCTGTGAAAGGTCTGATGATTCACTCCCTCCCTTCTTGTGTGAGTGGCCGGAGGGGGGCTGCCTGGGGGAGACCATGGGATGTTTGGTTCCCTCCCTCTCTTCCAGTGTGTATGACAGGGGGAGGAGAGGTGCTGGGATGGGGACTTTTTTTGCCAGGACCTTACTGCTGCACGCAGGATCTTGCTTCACGCTGGTTCCGCCCCTGGATAGGTGTGCCTCAGCGAGTGAGGGAAGCAGGGATAATCCCTGCTCCCTCGTTCTACTCCTGAGATCTGGTAAGAGGGGTGGGGGGTGGAGAGAGATATTAAATAAATGGAGAGAGAGACAGATATTAAATAAATGGAGAGAGAGAGAGAGACATTAAATAAATGGAGAGAGAGAGACAGACATTAAATAAATGGAGAGAGAGACTAAATAAATGGAGAGAGAGATTAAATAAATGGAGAGAGAGAGACACACACAGACAATAAATAAATGGAGAGAGAGAGACAGACATTAATTAAATGGAGAGAGAGAGAGAGAGACTAAATAAATGGAGAGAGAGATATTCAATGAATGGAGAGAGATATTCAATGAATGGAGAGAGAGATATTCAATAAATGGAGAGAGATTAAATGGTGGAGAGAGATATTAAATGGGGGAGAGAAATTAATTGGGCAAAATAAATGAATTAAATGGAGGGAGAAATGAATTAAAGGGGGCCCTTGGCAGAAAAAAAGGTTCCCCACCCCTTGTGTAAACTAAGTGAACGTAAACAGCTGCCAAGCTGTCAGCGTGCCGGAAGTGCAAAACAAAACTATAAAAAAAGAGATGGGTGATACGGAAGGAGAAAAAAAAAAAAAAAACTGGGGATGGAAATATCACACATGAATATTAATGGATTCATCTGTATAAGCATCCAAGGAGGAAACCCGACTCTGGGGTCTTCTAACTTCTATTGATAACCTGGCATATGAATAATGGGAGTATAAGGTTCCACTTGATATATTGGATGTATAAATCCCAAATTAATTTGGTCCTAAAAAACTGTTGGAGAGGAGTCTGTACTTAATGGATGATACTACTTGTCTGGGTCTGGTGCCTGGGTATACATGAATCTGATGCCTGGGTATACATGTATCTGGGGTCTGGTGCATGAGTATTAATGTTATTTATTTTTGAAACTTTATTCTAATACGTTTAACAGTGTAATTTCATAAGATAATTTAAGGTGTGATTAGGGGCGGAGTTCAGGGTAGAGTAGGTGGGGCAACTGGTGGCGAGTAACTCTTAAGGTCTGGCTAGTAGCTTGGGAATTGACCTATTGAGCCCTGTGTATACGATCTGATCTAATTACCAGCAGTAGCAACAACCTTTTCTTTTTTTTTAAATTAATTTTATTCGGCATTCACAAATAGCAATTTAGACAGAGTCAGAAAGTAACATATAAGCGATAATTGTCTTCTGTCAAACAGTGTATAAGCCAAAGATTTTAAGGGATTAGGGGTAAAAGGCAGGGAATGGAGGAGAGTAGATGAAAGAGAAAACAAAGAGAAAGGAGAAAAAGAAAGAGAAAAAGGAGAAGAGAAAGAAGAGAAGGACCGGGGTCACCGTCAATGCACAATCAGAACAGTTATATGATCAAGGGCATCATGAGTGGAGTCGCAACCTGAAATAAGTCAGCCATTTTATAGGCCAGCATCAGTCCAGGGGTCCCATACCGTGTGGAATTGTGGTAGAGTATGTTTCACAACAGCCATGAGTTCATCCATGATCCTAGTGTCCTGTATTTTAGCAGATGCTTTAGCCATGACGGGGAGAACCTGGTGTCGCCAAGCCTCTGCTACTGCCCGCCTAGCCGCCATCGAGATTTTGGAAATTAGCTTATTTTCATGTCTCGTGAAGCCCTCCAGGGGTCGAGAAAGTAATAAATTCCAAGGGTCGCTAGGGACTTCCTTTTCCAGTTCTTCAGTGAGCATCGCTAGGATGTTTGTCCAGAACGCTTTAATTTGCGGGCATTCCCACCACATATGGATAAAAGTGCCTTTGGAGCCACAGGATCACTAGCAAAGATCTGGGTGGTCTAAGGACATGTGCGCGAGTTGTGTAGGTGTAACGTACCAGCGCATCAGCATTTTCAGCGGCTGTTCCTGCATGGTTGTGCAAAGAGAAACACCCTTGGAAGCTTCCCAGATGTCAAGCCAGTCTTCCGAGTCCAATACTTCTGCGAGAACGCATTCCCATACTTTCACGTAGTGGAGTTCCTTCCAATCAATCACTGATGTTAGTTTATAATATAGGGTAGAGATCAAACCTTTTGGGTAAGTACCTCTCAAGCAAATAGATTCAAAAATGAGAGAGGTGTTTATGAGGCAGCTTTAATATGTCGTTGAGAGGCAAAAGCCCGTAATTGCCGCTCCGATAGAAAAAGGCCCCCAGTCCTGGCCTTCTGTTGCTCAAATATTGCAGATGGAACAAAGCGATCATTCTGATAAAGGTGACATAAATGGTGGAAGCCAGCGTCCCACAACGGTTGAAAGAGTAAAGGAATGAGTCCCGCAGGGAATTCCCGGTTGCGAAAGATTGGAGTCAATGGTGAAGGTAAGGTGGTAAGTTCGCATTTCATGGCAAGTTTGTCCCAGATGCGTATGGTGTTCACAATGGCTGGACAGTTCATAGACAGGAGTGGTTTGTGTTTCCGGGACAGCCAGATCCAATGGTGTGGCAGGTTAGGGGCCATAAGCGCTCTTTCTAACTTGACCCACCTCCCAGCAGTGACCCCCCCCATGCCATGCCACCAGCTGGGCGAGTTGAGCAGCATTATAGTATGAAAAAAGGCTCGGGAGACCAAAACCACCCAGCTGTTTAGGCCGATACAGGGTGGCCCTAGCTACCCTATGCCTCTTTCCTGCCCATACAAAATCATCAATCGCTCCCTGCATCGAGCGGACATCTGAGGGGTCAAGTGCTACAGGTAGCGTTTGAAAATAATACAAAAGACGTGGTAGTACGTTCATCTTAATGCAATTCACTCTTTCCACCCATGAAATAGCATATTTATCCCAACATTCAAGGTCTTGTTTGAGTGTGGCATACATTGCAGCATAATTTACTTCATATAAGCGTTCAGGTAAACTGGATAATTTAATCCCTAGATAAGGGAGTTCTGAAGGGGAAATCTGCAGAGGCACCCCTGATGTCAGAGTCCGTAATACCGTTGCAGGCACCAATATCGGGAGAATGATAGATTTAGTGACATTGACTTTATATCCGGAGATCTGTGAATATTCGGTTAGACGATTCGTTAGGGCTGGAAGTGAGGTCTCGGGGTCAGTCAACGAAAATAATACATCATCCGCGTATGCCGATACTTTGAACTGCTGTCCTCCTCTAAGAAACCCCGGATGTCCCCATCAGCGCGAATAATCCTCATAAGAGGTTCCAAAAAGATGGCAAATAGGGACAGTGAAAGCGGGCAGCCCTGTCTCGTACCATTGCATATCGGGAAGGGAATCAGGTCTGTACCAGGAATCAAGATCTGAGCCATTGGGTTCGCATATAAGGCCCTGGTCAGGGCTAGGAAATGCTCCGGGAAGCCCGCACTTGTCAAAAGACGGAAAAGAAAGGGCCATTCTGCTCTGTCAAATGCCTTTTCCGCATCCAATGAGAGAAATAAGGATGGCACCTTTCGCGAGCGCGCCCACCATATCAAGTCTGCGGCTCTCCGTGTATTTTTGAATGCTTGCCTCCCGGGCATAAATCCCACCTGATCCGGGTGAATCAGGGTTGAGAGCATGGGTCCTAGTCTGGTCGCCATCAACTTGGTGAGCACTTTAATATCAGTGTTGAGGAGTGAGATCAGTCTATAGTTATCTATGCCCTGAGCATCTTTTGCCAGGTTTGGGTATGAGCACCACCGAGGCCAGGAGAGCTTCTTGCATAAGCCCGTTTCCATTTCTGAGTGAGTTAAAGAGAGAGCATGGTCGGGGGATCAGAGAGTTGGCAAAGCATTTATAATATTGGCCCGTAAGGCCATCAGGTCCTGGGGCTTTGTTTGGTTTTAATTCTCTCACTACCTCGCGTACTTCCTCCTCTGTAAAGGGGGAGTCTAGGGCCGCTATCTGTTGTTCGGTTAGGAGGGGCATAGCAGTTTTCGTTATGTATCCAGTAATATCCGTCAAGAGTGACTGATTGCTGTCAGAGTGAGAAGGGGTATGATGATATAACTTAGCAAAATAAGCCGTGAAAGCATCACGTATCGCACTGGGGGTGTCGTGCAGTAATCCCTGTTTGTCAACTATTTTAACAATTGGGTTTGATTTGTATTTTGGTTTAATTCTGCGAGCAAGGGGAGTATCTATTTTATTGGAGCGCTCAAAAGTATCTCTGCTTGGACCACAGGAGCGCTTGACCCGCATCCTCTATGAAGAGCCTATTAAGATCCGTCCTCGTTTGCGGCAAAAGGAGATAAGTAGCTTCCTCCTGGGCCACTTAATGTGTCATTTCTTGCTCTCTTAATTTAGCTTGCAGGGTAAGGATGTCTCTTAATTTTTCTTATTTAGGCGGCATGACTAATAAGCACCCCTCTCGTGACAGCCTTGTGTGCTTCCCATAGCACTGCGATAGGGACATCCGAGGTGTCGTTTAGAGTAAAGTAGTCTGTCAAAGCATCTTTAACCACCGTTCGGATCTCAGGCCGTTGCAAAAGCATTGGGTCTAGTCTCCATCGTCTCCCCTCCCCGCCCTTATGGAATGGTTGTAAAGTAATGGACACGTCTGCGTGGTCCGACCATGTAATGAAGCCAATACGAGAGGTAATTATCCGCGGCATACAATCAGTAGGGATGTGCGTTTCGGGTTTCGGAATTTCGGAATTTTCACGAAATTTCCCGATTCGTGTTTTCGGATGCGGCCGATTTTCCGAAAATTTTTAGATCCGAAAATGGCAGATCCGAAAAGTTTTCCGAGCCGGAACGAAATATTTTTGGAATTTTCGAATGGAGTTGAAATGTGTCAAATCGAAATTTATTTTCGCTCTATTCATGATTTCGGTTCCATTCCGGTACTTCTGGACATCGTATATTTAACTATTATCGGTTATATCGCTGATTCTGTAAATTTTGTATTTGTAAATGCGTATCACTTGTTTTTTTTGTTTCCAATGATCCGATAATTCTGTCGATACGATAATTCCTTCGTAATCGGGTCGGATCCGATTCCTCCGCGGGTCGCGCATGTGCGCGCGCGGATGTCGTAACTTTATTGAGCCAGTTTTTTGACAACTTTTTGGACAGGCCAAAAAATATTGTTTTTATTATTCAATTCATCATGGCTGCAAGAGACGAGTGCCATTCAGACACCTCCTCATCGTCTTGCACCCATGAAACGCCACCACCCAGGAAGAAGCGGGCCAGCAACATGGCATTTGAGGAGATGCTCGAGCTGGTCCGAATCTTTGACAGACGAGATTACGACTGCCGGAAGGGCCCTTACGGCAGAAAGAATAACGCAAGAAAGGACCGTATCCTCGATAAGGGTCGCACCACCATCGTGGAATTGTTTGGCAAAGACCGGACAAAGGACCAGCTCCGAAAACGCTGGTCCGACCTCAAGGTACGCGAGGAGGAGCAGCTGAGGCACATCCGGCGTGTCATAGCCAAACATAAGTGTCATGTTATATTGTAAAGCGCTGCGCAAACCGTTGGCGCTATATAAATCCTGTATAATAATAATAATGTGCTTGCATGTGCTAATGTGCACAGAAATACGTTGATTTATCTAGTCCTTTTTTCATGCAATGTGATTGTGTATAGCTTTGCGTTTTCACGACTCGTCATACATGCATTTTTGCCATAGCTCTTCCTTTTTGTGATTTTACGTATTCGTGAAAATTGTGACATTTGATGTATGTAGATGAAGTTACAATGCTGGATTTCTTTTGGCACTGTGTGTACTGTAGTGTGCTGGGGGGAGGTTGTTGTGATTGAGTGATGCATACGAGATGACCCGCAGCTTGCCCAATATTGGCTCCCACCTGCGCATCAATAAAAATCTCTGCGTCTCTGCTAAGTGGTAGGAGGGACATGTAGTTCTTTTGAAAGTGCATCCAAACAGAGCCGCGTTCAATACGTCCTCAGCAGCTGCTGAATTGTTGCAGCGCAGCAATTCAGTTTGCTGCAGCAGTGTCATTATTGAACGCTTTAGATGCAAATTTCAAAACAAAATGGCGGATTTCTGTTGTTTCTGCAATATCCAGTTTTATTAGCAGAAACTGAAAGTGAAACTGAGGCTGAGGCCTTCTATAAAATAACTAAAAGCAGTCGCACAATGTGTTTTGTACGCACACAACACAAATAATAGTTTTTATTGAATAAACGTAATGTTTACTTCTGAAAAAAATATATAATTGAACGGTAATATATGTCTATGTGCAGAGGAAATAAATAAATATTTTGTGACTTTAGAACTATGAGATGGGAGTAGTGGTGGGTCAAGCTGGTAGTGGGGTATTGGAGGGGTGTCGCAATACTTTCGACAATATATTGTATAGATATACAATTTTTTCCAGTCTGCATTATTTACGTGTTATTTTTTGGATTTGGCAGAAGACAGGAAGAAGGCAGCATCAGCCCCGGCGGTCACCAGTGCCCCAGTGGAGGAGGAGGAGGAGCCACGGGCGACCACCAGCGCTGGTATATACTGTTTTATTTTGCAATGACTTTTGGTCAAAAACAGAAACATTTTTTGTTTACTGTATTTTAATTTAATTTTTTTATGTATAGCACAAGAGGAGCAGGAGGAGGAAGAGGAGGAGCATGGCGATGTTGGACAGAGGGAGCCGGAGCCGCAGCAGGAGGCCGCGAGTCCAGGTTTTTTTTTTTACTGTTGTATTTTGCATCGACTTTTGTTCAAAAATAAATCAGTTTTGTTGTTTACTGTATTTTTTATTTCTTTAATTTCTTAGATATAGCACCGGATGAGATGCTGACGGTGGTGGTGGAGGAGGAGGAGGAGCCTCAGGAGGCCGCCAGCACTGGTATATACTACTGTTATATTTTTTCAAGACTTTCAGTCAAAAATAGAAACCTGCTTTACTTACTGTATTTTCCTTCTTTCATTTATTGGATATATAGAAGGAGAAGCCAGACCGGACACATCATCCAGCATTAGGCAAATTAACTGGATGGCGATCGGCGAGCTACGCCTTGCTGTTACAACTATTGATTCCATCCAGGAACTGCTCCAGGAATTGCGGGAGCATATAAGCAATGCCGCTGACATCCTGGAGCGGCAGTGAGACCAGCCTCCTCCCGAAATGTAACTGGAATCTGCAGGTTCACTCAAGACGAGGCCGGACCGGACACGAGCAAGGATTGTCTGAACACGAGTCTCTTCAGGAAAGGCAAACTTTATTGTGATATCACAACAGATGCTCAAACAGGATTCAATCGCAAAGAATGAGCAGCGATTTTCACAGTGACATGAGATTTTATACCTCAAGATACATGATTAGGTACATCCCAATTAGCCCACCTCCCGGTTACGCTATCCCACCCCACGTGCGTTAGTACCTCCCTTTGGTTAATACAAAAGACATTTCCTTAATTTGGCTGTAAATTGGCAAACTTCATGTTAGTTTCAGTGAATCATAATTAGTTGCTCCCACTGTTCCAGGCTGCGCCCCGTTCCCTAGCGTCTTCACTCATTTGTTACAAAAGGCACCTGGTCTGATCTCTATACTCCTTTGTATTTCTGCAGGCCCCAACGACCTTGATGTATCCTTTCTCTGTGTCGAAAACAGCAGAGACCTTTCTCAGCGCTTTGATTGTTTTTCTTCCAATCTCAGCACATTCCTAAATTTCTATGTATGCCTGCTTCTAATTTCAGCTAAAAACTGCCTAATACACAATCACATTGCATGAAAAAAGGACTAGATCAATCAATATATTTCTGTGCACATTAGCACATGCAAGCACATTATTATTATTATACAGGCTTTATATAGCGCCAACAGTTTGCGCAGCGCTTTACAATATAACATGACATTTACGTTTGGCTATGACGCGACGGATGTGCCTCAGTGTCAGGGAGCTGGTTCCGGGGTGGCAGGTTTGAGCCCAATGTGCAATGATGGGAAATAGAAAGACGTATATGAACAAAAGGGGTTTATTTAGGAGTAACACAAAAAGGCAATAAACAAATATATATATATCAAGGAGCTGGATAAGACGAGGAAGGGAAACACTGTATAAATAATAATCAGCAATAAGAAACTAAAAAGGCAAGATGAGAGAAAGGTAGACCAAAAGTAACAAAACTAAACTACACTAAACTATACTACTACATATAAAGGAAAAGTGTAGATAGAACTTAGAGCAGGGTTAAACCAGATATGGAGAGAAATAGGAGAAGGAAGAGAGAAGAAGATCTTTAGAACAATAAATAGGAAAATAGAAACGGAAGAGTCTTTGAGGCAGAGGGCCCTGGTTATGCAGGGATCCTGGATCTGTAGAGCGAGGGGGTCCTGGATCTGTAGAGCGAGGGGGTCCTGGATCTGTAGAGCGAGGGGGTCCTGGATATGTAGAGTGAGAGAGTCCTGGATAGGATATAGGGCGGCGACAACTGTAGGACCTGCGGGATGCAGGGCAGCAGGTTGAGGATTCTTCAGGATGCAGGGCAGCAGGTTGAGGATTCTGCAGGATGCAGTGCAGCGGGTTGAGGATTCTGCAGGATGCAGGGCAGCGGGTTGAGGATTCTGCAGGATGCAGGGCAGCGGGTTGAGGATTCTGCAGGATGCAGTGCAGCGGGTTGAGGATTCTGCAGGATGCAGGGCAGTGGGTTGTGGATTCTTCAGGATGCAGTGCAGCGGGTTGAGGATTCTGCAGGATGCAGGGCAGCGGGATTGTGAGGAGTCGGCAGCAGTAGATCTTTAAACAGGATCTGTAGCAGGAGGTCTTTATACAGGTCTGTAGCAGAAGATCTTTAAACAAGTTCTGTAGCAGAATACCTTTAGACAGGATCTGTAGCAGGATATCTTTAAGGCTGGAGACTGTAGAGGGGTTATCTGCAGAACGTAGGGAAGGCAGGATGCAACAAGGGTCTGAGCAGGTATCAGGAACTGGAGTAGCTTCTTGCTAGTGAAGAAAATACTAAGTTAATGAAGAAGCATTTAGTGATAGGTGTGGTCCTCTTTTATAGAGGAGAAATCAGGAGGCATTAGCTAGCACCTGGCTACTAGCTCAGCAAGGCTTTTCAGGAGGGCCACTGCTACTCATACCACTATCAGGCAACTTGTTCTTAGTTCTCTTGCGGCGCCGGCGGCAAGGCACATGACACTCAGCTGCTCCTGCTCGCGTGCCTTGAGGTCGGACCAGCGTTTTTTGGAGCTGGTCCTTCGTCCGGTCCTTCCCGAACAGCTCCAGGATGGTGGTGCGTAGCTTGTCAAGGATACGATCCTTGCGGGTGTTATTCTTCCTGCCGTAAGGGCCCTTACGGCAGTCATAATCTTTGTAATCAAAGATGCGGACCAGCTCCAACATCTCCTCAAATGCCAGTAATTATCTCAAGTGAACCAATATTCTGAAAAAGATGTTCGCCTGGCTTACAATGGCGGCCATCTTCCAGTCTATTTCCACTACACAATGTTTGTTTGTGCCCCTGTTGGGCAGTTTGCCATCCTTGGCATGTTCCCTTCCCTTCCCCATGTTGTAAATAAATTTTCTATTTTTTCTATTGTAGCGCTCACTCCCGGAGGAGCCGCTGAAAATGAACCACGGGTCAGTCTCCCCGCACTAGGGAATAAATATACTCCAACACTGCTGTGGGTTTTTATAATTTAAATAGTTTACTAAAATATCAAGCAGACGTTGAGACACGGTATTCACAGGTATTATTACAGTACTTTCGTATCGCGGTAAAAACGCGTAGCGGGAAAGAAACGAAACACGAGGCTTCGTATTTCGGAAAAAAACAATATATTCGCAACCGAACAGAAAAGAATGCAATTGCCCGACATTTCGGAAAAAGGACACGTAGCGGAACCAAGAATACAATCTCTTCGTATTTCGATAAACGCGCAGCGGAAAAGAGAAAATATATTCGGAACGTATCTTCAACCCCTGTTCCGATTCGTAACAGAATGAGTCCTGCACAGGTTAAGTCCCGGAATGTAAAAGGTGTGTATGTGTGTGTGTATGGTACCCGGGTACTGTTCAACTGGCCAGTGAATTTACTTAAGGAATGTCTTCGACTAGTCAAGTTGGGGCCCTGTGGACTTTAAAGAGAAAACAGCAGCGTGTTCCTTATTTACAAACGGCCTTGGAGGCCTCTCACCCATCCACCGATTGCTTTAAGCTCCGCTGACCCAGGACGTCTCTCCGCTCGATATTGACTGGGGATACTTGCGGCCGGATCCATTGTCTGACTCTCCGTAGCTTGTCCACGACTTGTCCCGCTCACCGCCTGCTCTCCGTATCCGATCAACTCGCGGCAACTCCTCACTCAAGGTCTTCGGTTCCTTAATCTGCAGCAAATCTCGGGAACTTGGAGGTCTCCTTCTCCTAAGGCTGGATGACCCGATATAAGGAACTGACAGGTCTCACTCGCGCTCTGGCCTAGGCCCTCTAGCGATATCTTGCACTGCGTCTGCTCTCCCTCGTTCCCTGGCGCGCTCTGGCGCGTTCTCCACGAGGCTCAGGATGTCAAGCGTCTGTGTCCCACCCACTTCCTGTCTGTTTGCAAAGCACGCCGGTAAATGTAGTCCCAATGTCCAGTGTCTCTGATCGCGATTGTCTCCATCTTGTGGCCAAAAATAGGTACTGCCACAGCAAGATTTTAATACAGCGCTACACTATATTTTCCTGTTTGTGTGCGTTGCTTTTCCTTACTTAATAAGTTAATATGTATTGCTTGGTTTCCACACTTAAAATTATATGTACATAAATTTATTGACATTTCTATGGACCCTTTGTCATAAATTTGTCAACATATTTGTGGCCATGAATGTGACTGTACACATTCTACACTTCCTGCCTGGCCAAAAAATGTCACACACTAACACAACTTTGTTGTACTGCCTTGAGATTTGATTACCGATGTGGCCTGGTTTTGTTAAGCTTAGGCGATGTCACAACAACACGGATTTTTGTCCACAGTCACATTCATTGTATAACCATGAATTTATCAAAAAATATTGATGGCAGCACTGCGTGAAGTCTTCTCTGACACAACCACTGATCCTCAGTGCGGCTCAGGTCTAGTTTATTTGTCCCTGTTTGCAGCTTCACGCAACACCTCCTCCCAGCTATGAGCTCTCTCTCTCCCACCGCTGCCTGCTAAGACGCTGCCCGCCAACATGGTCACGTCTTTGCAGGAAGACAACAGCGTGGGGGAACGGCAGCTGCCGACAGTCCCAAGACCTCGTCACAATGACGTCAGTTCTGGAGTTAACCCCTAACTGCGACCAATGGTGGAGATAGGGGGTTCATTGGAACCCCCTATCTCCCGATCCGCGGCAGCTATCGGTTGGTTAATGTTTGGTATCTTTGGATTGACCAGAGCATGGCCTTTCCAACAATACCAAACATGACAATGTTAAAAATTATAAAAAATTAAAATATAAAAAAAAATAAACAGGTTTTTTGTTTTGTTTTGTTAATGCAGCAATATTGTTCCCATTTCAATTATAATGTGAACAATGATGCTGCACTAAGGATTTTTGTATGGGGTGCGTTTGTTAAAAATAGCGTAATTTTCACCCAAAAAAATATAACAAGTCCCCTTTTCAATTTTTTTTAACAAACGCAACTCATAAAATATGCAAACACTCGCATGTTAAAATGTGAAAAAGACACTTTACACCTTGTAAAACAAACATTGAAAATTCTAACTTTATTGCATTTTTTGTTATAATATACAGACAGGACATGACGCATACATATGATAATGATATATTATGAATCATCTGCCGAGTCTGCCGGAAAGAACGATATATAACATGTCTGGGTCATATTATAAAATAAGGCTTCAAGGGCGTGAAGGGAAGCCGTGAAATGCCTCAGCAGCGAAAGGGTTAATTTTTTTTTCTGTCTGTCTTAAATCTTTTTTTTTTTTTTTTTTCGTTTCAGATCATTTTGATAAACTATTTTTCCGTTTTAAAACCTTTTTGTTCTGGTTTTTATTTTTAAAGTCAGACCATTCGGGTCAGTTTAGCGCTTTTTAAATCGTTTTGTTCATTTTTTTTTGTTCCTTGGTTTTCATACCATTTTTTAATGTGATTAAATAAAGTTGTGAAATGTATATTCATAAGAAAAAAAGGATCTTTATTTAATTTAAAAAAAACACGATAGAATCGCCAGAATTATCGTATCGACAGAATGAATTATCGGATCCGAAAAACAAACCAAAAATTTATTATAAAAAAATATCTAAAGTATAAAAAAGTAAACCATAGTAGTTTACATCAAAACGAATAGAGTTAGAGAGCTTTGAAACGAGGAGAACAGACGTTACGAAAAAACTAAAATTTCCGAAATCACGAAAAGTCGATACAAAAAACGAGCAAAGTGACACGAAAATACGAAAAATGGTCGAGGAGAACAGACGTTCTGAAAAAACGAAAAGTCCCGAAATCACGAAAAGTCGATACAAAAAACTAGCAAAGTGACACGAAAATACGAAAAATGGTCGATATTCCGAAAAAATAAGTGTACACGAAAAACGAGTCGAGCCGAATCGAAACAGAAATCGGCCGAAACGAGCTGAATCGAAAAGTTTAAACATCCGAACAAATCGAACCGAATCGAACCGAAAAAAATAAATCGGTGCACAAGCCTAACAATCAGACAAAACCAGCACATAATCAATTCGTGAGTATGAAGAGTGTGGTGCAGAATCGAAGGTATAATCCTTGACCGACGGATGATGCAGACGCCACACAACTGATGGTCAGTGACAAACCCATAGAATTGACGATCCTGTGAGGACAAGGCATGCGCCGAGGTTAGCCGAGATGAGGTAGATCTGTCCAACGATGGACAGAGAGTGGCATTAAAATCTCTGCCAACAATCAGCATACCCCGCGCATGGCTCGCCACAAAGGAGGACAGCTCCTTCCAAAATGTCGCGTCCGAGCCGTTAGGCGCATATACCGACAAAAGAGAGTACCAATGCGTGGCAACTGTCCCCTTCACTAGGAGATATCTACCCACCACATCCGTGTGGACTTCTTCCACCAGTAGAGGACAAGAGTTATGTAAGGCTATAGCAATCCCGTTTCACTTCGGCAAAGCACAGGAGGTATACACTCTACCATATGGAGGGGCACCCAGACGATATGCGCAGTCCGAGGCACCCGCATCTCTTGCAAAAAGGCTATACTAGCAGACTTCTGCTTCAGATCCCTAGAGCGCAATCAGCGCTTTCGGGGTGAGTTGAAGCCCTTCACATTCATTGACAATACTAATACCTCAGGGATCATGACATATCAGGAGCTTTGTAGCTAAAAAAGAACATGAAAGAGACCCCCAGTCCAGGGGCAGTAAAGGAAAGGAGAGGGAAAGAAGAAGAGAGAAAGGATACAGAGAAGGACAGTATAGACGAAAAGGGGAAGAGAAAGAAGGGGATAACGGGATCTCCGAACGATTGGGGAAACCAAGAGATCGGAACTTAGGGGGAGAGTATTCGGGGGAAGCCAGATCCGAGAACAGTACAACAGGCGCCCCCAGTGGCACCCGCCACCAGATCTTAAGATAACATGACATATGTAACCACATAATATATAAAATAAAGAAATATAAACAACTCAACTAAGCACTTAGCTTGTGCTCCCGCATGCAGCGGGAGATACTCCCAAATATCAGGGAGCCCATCTCTCTTCAAGAGAAGAAGTTAGAGCAAGCCCCGCGAGGCTCTACACCATTTTTCAGTCGACTGCCTGAGACCACTCCTGTTGGATTTGAGGTAAAGATGCCGGTGGCGAGAGTGCCAAGATGGCTTCCGGGACAGGGATTCCCAGTTTGAGCAAAAAGTCAGACGCTTTGTAAAGGTGCGAGCAGGTATGGGGAGGTACCTTCCTTATGTACCACGATGCGAAACGGGAAATCCCACGAATATTTAATCTGGTGATGGCGCAGGAGGTCAGTCACGGCTCTCCACTCCGTGCACTTAGCCAGTGTTGCTGGATCCAAGTCCTGATAAAAGGTTATAGGAGTAGCCTCATATTCCACGGTTTGCTCCAGCACAGCTGCCATGAGGGCGTCTTTCGTGGCAAAATAGTGAAATCGCACCACCACATCACGTGGCGCCGCATTATTGGCACGTTTAGGGCCCAACACTCTATGAACTCTGTCCAACATGAGCCGTGAGGCCGAGAGATGAGGCAGCAGCCGCTGCGCAATTCCGCGCAGCATGGCATCAAGATGTTCAGCAGTGATTCCTCCGATAGGCCTCTTAGCCAGACATTATTGCTGCGGGAGCGGTTTGAAAGGTCTTCTAATGCCGTTTCCATGCACGCTACTCAATCAGACATATCGTCCATTCTCTGTGCCGCCATATTATAACAAGCCGCCATATGGTCTGCTTTCTCCTCCAAATGTGCTGTACGCAAGCCGATTGCGTGCACTCAGCTGTGAGAGCTTTTGTTGTTTTCCCCAGTTCCAGCGCAATAAAATCTTTTAAATGTTGTATATCTTGCCTGGTAGCTGGGTCTGCCACCTCTGCAGTGACCTCGGTTGGCAGTGACCTCGGTTGAAGGAGAGGGAGACGCGGCCGCCGCCATCTTGGGAGTCTCCTGCGGCCTTGTGTCTTGTCACAAAAATCGGCGCAACTTGCGATTCCTCGCGAGGTTTTTTCTTTGAGGACTTCATGACACTCCGAGTCCTCGGGGTGCTTAATAAGGCTTGTTGAGCTGGTTGTAGGTGGTCAGGTTTGTGAACGGCAGCAGGATTCACCGGAGCTCAGGCACTATGCGTCTGCTCTCATGGTCGGCCGACTCCGCCCCCCGCAACAGCCTTTTCTAATTACAGGGATGTGAATTAAATCACTTTTGCCCTGTTTATAACCCTGAATATGCTCCCTCTTACCGGCAACACACAAAGCATGACTTCAGTTCTGGTAAGAGTGTACTTTGAATACCTTGATTCCTACCAGTAACGAAAAACCTGCTCTTTTGTTCCTCCCTGCTAAGGGAAGCATTTTAGATGAACACGTGCTCATCATTCAGGCTTTTCACTCTGCTGCCATCTACTGGTGGTTTAATAGAAATGCCATTAGTTTTCTTTATAATGTAACCTTGATTTTGACATACCTTACACTGGGCCCTATTACGATCTGCATGCAAATGTTAATGCTCACTTGCGTGAGCATTAATGTTTGCTGCGGTATTTACTGCATATTACAATCCAAACGCAAACGGGTTAAAAAACCCGTTTGTGTTTGGCACTCTCAGCGCGAGGTTACTGTACTTTGCACTCCCTATACTTACATGGGGAGCGCAAAGTGTTAATCAGCGCTGGTATTACAAATAGGGATGGGCATGAGTTCGAATCGAACATCGGCCGTTCGGGTGTTCGGCGAACGCCGAACATTATGGGATGTTTGCAGTTTGTTCGACTGCGGACATTCCATAATAAAAAATGCGTCCACAGGTCTCCTAAATGTACTGGCGGCTGCCGGTACATTTAGGAGACCTGTGGCTGCGGCCCCCCGTATCTCTCCTATCCTACAGCTGTCCCGGCCTCCTGTTCCCCAATCCGTCAGCTCCTCCAGTCCGTCTGGCCGCGGCTCCTTTCTGCCCCACGTCTTAGAAACATAGAAACATAGAAAAATGTCGGCAGATAAGAACCTTTCGGCCCATCTAGTCTGCCCAATTACATGGATACTTAACCTGGATTTATCTTTTGTTTAGGATAGCCTTATGCCTATACCATGCTTGCTTAAAAATTCAATTACTGTTTTGGCCTCAACCACTTCAACTGGAAGGCTGTTCGATGTATCCACCACCCTCTCAGTAAAATAATGCTTCCTGATGTTACTTTTAAACCTTTGCCCCTCTAATCTAAGACTATGTCCTCTTTTTTGCTACTTGTTTCCTTTAAATATACTCCCTTCCTCTACCTTGTGGATTCCCTTTACGTATTTAAATGTTTCTATCATATCTCCTCTGTCTCGTCTTTTTTCCAAGCTGTACATGTTAAGATCATTAAGCCTTTCCTGGTAACTTTTCTCCTTCAAGCCGTACACCATTTTAGTAGCCCTTCTCTGAACTCTCTCTAAGATGTCTATATCCTTCTGTTGATACGGTCTCCAGTACTGCACACAGTACTCCAAGTGAGGTCTCACCAGTGCTCTGTACAGTGGCATGAGCACTTCCCTTTTCCTACTGCTAATACCTCCCCCTACACAACCAAGCATTCTGCTAGCATTTCCTGCTGCTCTATTACATTGACTACTTACCCTTAGATTCTCTGAAATAATAACCCCTAAATCCCTTTCCTCAGATGTTGTGGTTAGGACTGTATCAAATACTCTATATTCAGCCCTTGGGTTTTTACGTCCCAGGTGCATTATCTTGCACTTATCCACATTAAAACTCAATTGCCACAGCTCCGACCATTTTTTTAGTTTACCTAAATCATTTGTCATTTGGCTGATCCCTCCAGGAACGTCAACCCTGTTGCAAATCTTTGTGTCATCAGCAAAAAGACATACTTTTTCCATTAATACCTTCTGCAATATCACTAATAAAAATATTAAAGAGAATGGGTCCAAGTACTGACCCCTGAGGTACCCCACTGGTAACAAGACCTTGCGCCGAATAAACTCCATTTACCACAACCCTCTGTTGCCTGTCACTCAGCCACTGCCTAATCCATTCAACAATATTGGAATCCAAGCTCAAAGATTGCAATTTATTGATAAGCCTTCAATGCGGAACAGTATCAAAAGCCTTACTGAAATCTAAATAAGCAATGTCTACTGCACCACCTGTGTCTATTATTTTTGTTACCCAATCAAAAAAATCAATAAGATTAGTTTGGCATGATCTCCCTGAGGTAAACCCATGTTGTTTCTGATCTTGTAATCTTTGTGTTTTTAGATGTTCAACAATCCTTTCCTTTAACATGGTTTCCATTAATTTCCCCACTACTGACGTAAGACTAACTGGTCTTCATGCTGAATCATCTGATTGGGCAAAATCCTGCACCTGACCTGGACTTTGCCCAATCAGGGCTCTAATTCAATATTGATCCCTGATTGGGCAAAGTCCAGGTCAGGTGGAGGACTTTGACCAATCAGAGCTCAGCATGAAGATGAGCTTTAACCAAGCTCTGATTGGTTAAAGTCTCCTCACCGACTTTAACCAGTCATAGCTTGGTTAAAGCTCTGCCCTACGGCTCATCTTCATGCTGAGCTCTGATTGGGCAAAGTCCTGCACCTGACCTGGACTTTGCCCATTCAGGGATCAATATTGGTGAAGGGCCTCTTCTGTGCCCATCTTTTCCTCAACCTCCTCTGTGCCCATCATTTTGTTCTTTTTCTTTGTTTCTGATCATTTGGTTCCCTTTTATTTTTTTAATTTTAGATAATTTTGTTCTTTTTTTTTTAATTTCAGATCATTACGTTCTATTTTTATTTTCCATTTTTGATCATTTCGTTCTGTTTTTTCTGCATTTTGTATCGTTTTCATTCCATTTTCTTTTAGTTTTGAATCCATTCCAAATCTATTTCGTTTGTATATTTGCCGTGATTCGAAAATTCGGGTTGATTCGAAAATTCGGACAGACAATTTTTACGTTTTCGGAAATGCTCCAAGAAATACGAAAATGGTGACTTTCGTCCGAATTTGAATTCGGAACAACACAAATTGCACATTTCTACTGATTTGTATCCATGGATTACATATGGCCAAGTACCCTGCATTTTGTGGGGCAGGAGGGATTGTTTATTCCCTTTGAGCAGCGGATCACAGAGGACTTACAGCTGTGGAGATCGCAAGAGTTGGGGCCTCAGCCCACTGCGAGCCATGGGGACCAGTTGGTGCCGCACTTGATTTAGATTGCAAATATGAGGACTTGCTGCATCACGTGAGGAGGATGGGGAGACTAAGGAGGGACCTTTTCCATGCTATGTATTCCACAGTCCTAGCCCAGCATGGATCCGCTTTAACTGTTCCATTCTGACACTAGACTTACCACCTAATTGTACTCTAATACTCTAATGTTTCCATGTGAGCTGGGGGCAATATTTTCATGTGAGTTGGGCTCAATATATATCCATGTGAGCTGGGGGCAATATATCCATGTGTGAGGTGGGGGCAATATCTCCATGTATGAGCTGGGGGCAATTTATAAATTATCTTATTTAAGTTTAAAAAATAAACGTTATTTAAAATCTACTGTGATTGTTGCGTTATTACAGTATTATCATCAGTTATTAGCTTTGTAGGTGAATGCGGCCCTCCATGCATTCACAGTTGTTGCATTCGGCTCTCAGACAGAGAATGATTGCCTACCCCTGGATTAGGGGGTTGCAGTGGTTGTGATTTACTTGGATTTTGCCAAAGCTTTCAAAACAGTTCCACACAAGAGGTTACTATTTAAATAAAGAAACTTGATCTAGATAAAAATTCCTGTTCTTGGATAGAAAACTGGCTAAAAGATAGGGTACAGAGAGTGGTCATAAATGGTACATTTTCAAGATGGATATCAGAGGTAAATGGTGTCCCTCAGTGATCTTTTATAGGACCATTTCGATTCAGTGATCACTGTCTAGTGTACTGTGTGCACAAAATAAAGGCCACAAAATCTCCCCCAAAAGGTAATAATCACCAGGTCCTTCAAGAAATTTAATCTTGAATCCTTCCTAAAAGATCTCAAACGGATCACATGGTACAGGCTAAACCTAATCCCAGACATGGACTGTGCAATTGAATACTTTCTGTCAGAGCTCCTGCAAGTCTGGAATGCCCATGCTCCGCTGCGTAAAGTGCGAGTCAAAGGGGCACATCTCCCCTGGGTTACAGCTGACCTCACACACATGTACCAGCTTAGAGATTCACTCTGATCAAATTTCAAGAGTAGTGGATCCATGAACGATCACTGTGAATACCAAAAATGGCAGAATGCATGCACAAAGCAAACAAAAATGGCCAAAGCCCAATACTTCAATGAAAATCTAAACAATAACCTATCAAATCCGAGAAATTTTTGGAAAATCATAAATAACATACAATTGCCCACTCCCAACCAGCTGCTGTCAAAGTAAACAACCAAACCCTGCAACACCACCTAGATGTAGCAAATGCCTTTAATAACTATTTTGTTGGATACGCCAACACCCTGATTGCGACGCTAGCAATTGAAACACATTCAGAAAGGCAGCACACAAGTCAGACCCTTCCAACTGTGCAAAAACCCTGTATCAAAGAGAACTTCAGTTTTAGACCGGTGCCTGTCAGTGCCATTACTAAACTTCTCTGTAACCAAAAAATAAAACACGAGTCAGGACCTGACCAAATCCCAGCAATGCTGCTGAAAATCAGCGCCCCGGCAATTGCAAAACCTGTTGCAACCCTAATCAATGAATCACTGGCGAGTGGATATATACCCAAACTCTGGAAGACTGCGAGAGTGGTACCTATCCATAAAAGTGTAGACAATACTTTGGTATCCAACTACCGTCCAATATCATTGCTTCCTGTAATGTCAAAAATCCTGGAACAAATGTGTTTACACTCAATTATGCGATTACTATCAGTATTGGAACTATTTAACCCCATATCAATCCGGCTTCCGTCCAAATCATTCAACCACAACTGCCCTTTTAAAAGTTTCCAATGATATCCAGGCTGGCATGGAACAAGGAAACCTAACTGGAGCCATCTTCCTTGATTTTGCCAAGGCCTTTGACACCATAGACCATGGGATCTTATTACAAAGACTTAAAAACTCTGGTATTGGTGATCGCACGCTAACCTGGTTTCAATCATATGTGTCTGATCGGTCGCAATATGTGTCCATTTCTGACAGCACTTCCCTCCCCCTCCCAGTCACGTGCGGTGTACCCCAAGGCTCGATACTTGGCTCCCTGCTATTCACAATATTCATAAATGATCTGCCCAATGTCTGCAAAGCCTCAACTGTACACATGTATGCAGACGACACTGTAATCTATACCAGCAAACCAGATCTCCCACAGCTGGAGGCCGTGCTGCAAGACCAATTCACAGAGGTAGAAAAGTGAATCAAAGATAACAAACTTTTTCTAAATGCTGACAAAACTGTTACAATGCTCTTTGGAACAGCACCTAAACTACACAAATTGCAAACACCCCATCTATGTGTCAGGACAAAATCAAATGGCACGCTGACCACAGTCACTTCTCTCAAATATCTAGATATGTAGTTAGACCCAAATCTATCCTTTGGCCCCCACATTGAAAAACTTTCATCTAAAATTTACCCCAAACTAGGTGCCCTGTACAGAAACAAATCCTGCCTGAGCCCCGTGGTAAGAAAGCAGATTGTACAACAAATGCTTATGCCGGCTATTGAATATGGAGATGTAGTGTATACAGCCGCCCCACAAACGCACCTCCAGAAACTTACTACATTGTATAACTCATTCTGTCGCTTTGTGCTACAATGTAACTACATGACCCACCATTGTGACATGTTAAAAGAACTAAATTGGCCGTCGCTGGAATCTAGACGCACCCTTCACCTTTCCAACCTAGTGTTTAAGAGCTTTTCTGGGAAGCTGCCACCCTACCTGAATAGGCTGCTTCCCTCAGCAGTTCCCTCATCCTATAACCTACGATCCAGGACCAGCACCTTACTTGCAATACCACAATACAAAAAGCAAGTGGCTCGATCCTCATTTTCCTACAGAGCACCACAATTATGGAATAACCTCCCAGACGCCATCAAATCTTCCCCCAGTCTAAAGTCCCTTAAGGTTATGTTTCGTTTTAAAATGTAGCGATAAACTATGTTTTTCAAAACCCTTTCTTATGTTTCGGAGGCGTTCCTGAACTCTAGTATTTAATGATCTTGATGTCCTCCCTACATATCTCATACCACAAGGACAGATCAGGAGATATATCACGTTGTCAGAGAAGCAGGTGATTACTTCTTGGATTTTGTAAGTGTCCCTTCCTGTTTGAATTTCGGACACTGTTCTTTTTTTATTTCCTGTGGAGCGGCAGCTCAAACAGTTGCCGCAACCATGGAATCCGTTTTTGATTCCAAAATTTTTTTTCTTCTTCATTTTTGTTGAATATTCACTTCTAGTGGATTTAATGTTCCCCACTCCTCTACAAATGAGTCTGGGATTTGGTGGTAACAGATCTTTCAAAATGGGATCTTGGCAAAGTATCGGCCAATACTTGTTTATAATTCTTCTAACATTTTTGTTTTGTTTACTATATGTACATATAAATGGAGGACTCTCACCAAAGTGTAGACTCTTCGTCTGTTCCTTGTATTTTATCAGTGATTCCCTTTCTTTTTCTCTAACCTAATTTTGTACTTTATTCAGAACTTCTTCCTTATATCCTTTTTGTTTCAACTTAGATGACTGCTCTACATATATATCTTCCTCTGTACAATTTATTCGTACCCGTAGTAACTGGCTCCTAGGCACTCCCTCTAACCACCTAGGGAGGTGGCAGCTATCTTTGCTGATATAGTTGTTACAATCCACCTTTTTGAAAAAGTTTTTGTTTTCACTTCTACATATATAGTGATGTCCAGGAAGTCGACTTTTTCCTTACTCCACTTCAGTCCAGTTCTATACAATTCTCATCGTGGTTCAAATGTGTCAAGAATTCTTTCAATTTTTCTTCTCCTCCATTCCAAATAAAAAGAATATAATCTATATACCTTCCGTATTTAATTAGATGTTGGTCCCAGTTCTTTAATGCCTCCTCTTCCCAGTATGACATGAAAAGGTTTGCGTAACTTGGAGCGAATTTTGTTCCCATAGCCATCCCCTTGTTTGTAAATAAAAATCATCTTTGAATCTGAAATAATTATTCATTAATCTCAATTTGATACCTTCCAAGATGAATTCCCCTTGCTCTGGTGGAATATCCTCCGATTTTGCCAAATAATACTTCACAGCCTGAAGTCCTTTTTTATGAGGAATAATACTGTACAATGACCTCACATCACTTGTAACTAATAGATAGTTTTCATTCCACTCCATGTTATCCAATATTTACAATACATTCATTATATCCTTCAAATGGGTTTTCGTTTTGATTACTATGGTTTTTGTTTTTTTTTGTGAAAGGATTTTGCCAGGAAGGATACATTGAGATTTCTCTCGTTTTCAAGTATGTCCTGGGTGGCAAGTATGTACCGTTAAGTGTCTTGCCAAGGACACTTACTGGAGAGGTTGCTCGCTGGGATCGAGCCCATGACTCCACAGGCTCTCTCCATGCAGAGCGGTGACATTACCTCTACTCCACCCAGCCGGTACTGTAACAGTCTATCCACATAGTCGGATATGCGACGCGATACGGAGTGGATCCCGGCCACTATAGGTCTTCCTGGGGGATCTATGGTATTCTTATGGAGCTTAGGTAAGTGAGAAAAAACGTAATCCTTGGTGATCTATTTTCATATACTGAAACTCCTTATCAGATATATATATATATATAAACTGTGTCAATTTGGTTTGCACTCACGGTTCACTTTCAATCCACAAACCCGTTGCTTGGTGACGGCCTCTTAGATATATAAAGATGTATAGATTCACCTGCACTCCAGGATTTTTCACGCTTTCACTTTATTAGAACATGTTTAAAACTGCCAACATTTCAGTTCCAATCCGGAACTTTCATCAGGACAAAAAACAATTACCCCCTACCTCAAACCCTCAGGCTAAATAGGGAC
Organism: Leptobrachium leishanense; assembly: GCA_009667805.1. Classification (NCBI taxonomy): domain Eukaryota; kingdom Metazoa; phylum Chordata; class Amphibia; order Anura; family Megophryidae; genus Leptobrachium; species Leptobrachium leishanense. The sequence goes on from CM019064.1 coordinate 164,362,512, forward strand.
CAAAATCATTAAAATTAAAAACACATTGGGTACTCACCCTCCCGGTGTGCACTGCGTCCGGCGTGCCTATGACTCCACTGCGCATGCGCCATTTCCCGGCTCATCTCTATGACGTCACCCTGGTCGTCCTGGAGACCAAGATGCTTCTGACTTGACAACTGTTTCCCTGCATATATATATAATATTCCCATCATTTTACCTTTGTCCAGATATTCATAAAATCTTTTATTGATCCGTTCTGCTGGATTCATAGATAATCTTTTATAAGTATCTGTATCCCCCAGAATTCGTAGGGCTTCCCTCTCATACTTCAGTGTGGACATAATGACCACTCCTCCCCTTTGTCTGCTGGTTTGATTACTAGATCCGTATCCTCTTTTAATTCTTTCATATCTGTACGTTTTTTTCTAGTTAGATTGTCTCCTTTGTGATCCAGACTCAAATTGTTTCTCATGTAACACCATTTTTTCAAAGGTTTTAAATTTCTGTTGACAACATTGATTGGGGGTAAAACTTTGATTATTCTTTCAGTTCTGTATGCTTATACACTTGCAAAACTTCTCTTCGCTCCTTTGGATTCTTAATAAAATACTTTGAGACACAAATTCTTTTTAAATATTTGTATATCTACATAAAACCCAAATTCATCTAGTTTTTTGGAGGGCGCAGATTTCAAGCCTTTCCTTAACACTTTCTCTTGTATCTGGGTTAGTTTTTTGTCTGTTAAGTTAAAGATTCCTCCATTCACTTCTGTCGTTCTCTTTTTCTTTCTCCTGAAGAAAAAAAACTATTTTGGAATCAAAAATGGATTCCATGGTTGCGACAACTGTTTGAGCTGCTGCTCCACAGGAAATAAAAAAGTAGTGTCCGGAATTCAAACAGGAAGGGACACTTATAAGATCCAAGAAGTAATCACCTGCTTCTCTGACAACGTGATATATCTCCTGACCTGTCCTTGTGGTATGAGATATGTAGGGAGGACATCAAGACCCTTAAATACTAGAGTTCAGGAACACCTCCAAAATATAAGGAAGGGTTTTGAAAAACATAGTTTATCACTACATTTTAAAATGAAACATAACCTTGATCCAAAAGGTCTAGAAATTGTGAGTGTGAAGAAAATTAGAAAACCAGAGAGGGTTGGCAATATGGAGAAATTACTGGGACAAGAGGAGATGCGATTTATGTACAATTTTAATACGTTACAACCAAATGGATTAAAATCTGATTTTGAGTTATGTTAATTTTTAGAATAAGTACCATTAAAAATATAGTTATAATTATGTATTATCAATTCCCCCTTTGTTGTTTTTTTTTCTTCTTTTTTTCCCCCTCTTACTATGCATAAAATGAAACCATCTAGTGAGGGAATAATGTGCCATATATAACCCTCTTATAGAGAAGAAGAGAGAGAGAAAGTCGTTTGGAACATAATGAAGAAAAAAAGAAGTTCTCTAGAAAATAGACGCCATCTTGGAACACCTGATAGGGACAGAGGAGCCGTCGGGTGCCATATTGAAACACCACGAGGGAGGAGGAATAACCCTGGAGGATGACCAACAGGAAGGGAGCAGGACGCCATCTTAGGACACCGGAAGCAATGTTTAGAAGCCACAATTAGGGATGAGCTTTTCGGTTCGATCGGTTCAGAGTTCGATTCGAACATCGCCTGTTCGCATATTCGTGAACTACGAACATTTCCGCATGTTCGCCCACAATGGACCACAATGCACTTTTCCACTGGCCTGAAGCTTGTAACTGGCTACAGCCTTGCACCTGACCACAGGTCAGGTGCAAGACAGGTTCAAAGACTGTGCCAATCACGGCTCAGAGTCCTGATAGCTCTTTGAGCCCATGATTGGGCAAAATTTGCCCTATGTCCCACAGCACACTATATAAGGCATCACACAGCACTTCAGCATGCATTTGAGAGGAGATTTGAGAGGAGATTATTCTTGTGTTAGTGTGTGGTCTCACTGCCAGTCTGCCACCAGCTACTGGGGGGTCTCATTTCTACAAAATATCTGGGAATTGTTTTAATCTGTGTGTTCTCACGGACACCCAGTATTTTGTGGGTGAGTAATTTCTACAAAAATCTAGGAATTGTTCTAATCTGTGTGTTCTCACTCCCAGCAATTTGGGGGTGAGTAATTTCTACAAGATATTTGGGAATTGTTATAATCCGTGTGTTCTCACTGGCTGCCACCCAGAATTTTGGGGGTCAGTAATTTCTACAAAATATTTGGGAATTGAGGTAATCTGTGTCTTGTCACTGCCACACAGTATTTTGGGGGTCAGTAAATTCTACAAAATATTTGGGAATTGAGGTAATCTGTGTCTTGTCACTCACTGCCACCCAGAATTTTGGGGGTCAGTAATTTCTACAAAATATTTGGGAATTGAGGTAATCTGTGTCTTGTCACTGCCACCCTGAATTTTGGGGGGTCAGTAATTTCTACAAAATATTTGGGAATTGAGGTAAACTGTGTCTTGTCACTGCCACCAGCAACTATTTTGGGGGTCTGTAATTTCTACAAAATATTTGGGAATTGAGGTAATCTGTGTCTTGTCACTGCCACCAGCAACTATTTTGGGGGGTCAGTAATTTCTACAAAATATTTGGGAATTGAGGTAATCTGTGTCTTGTCACTGCCACCAGCAACTATTTTGGGGGTCTGTAATTTCTACAAAATATTTGGGAATTGAGGTAATCTGTGTCTTGTCACTGCCACCAGCAACTATTTTGGGGGGTCAGTAATTTCTACAAAATATTTGGGAATTGAGGTAATCTGTGTCTTGTCACTGCCACAGCAACTATTTTGGGGGTCTGTAATTTCTACAAAATATTTGGGAATTGAGGTAATCTGTGTCTTGTCACTGCCAACAGCAACTATTTTGGGGGGTCAGTAATTTCTACAAAATATTTGGGAATTGAAGATATCTGTGTCTTGTCACTGCCACCAGCAACTATTTTGGGGGGGTCAGTAATTTCTACAAAATATTTGGAAATTGAGGTAATCTGTGTCTTGTCACTGCCACACAGAATTTTAAGGGGTCAGTAATTTCTACAAAATATTTGGGAATTAAGGTAATCTGTGTCTTGACACTGCCACCAGCAACTATATTGGGGGTCAGTCATTTCTACAAAATATTTGGGAATTGAAGATATCTGTGTCTTGTCACTGCCACCAGCAACTATTTTGGGGAGTCAGTAATTTCTACAAAATATTTTGGAATTGAGGAAATCTGTGTCTTGTCACTGCCACCAGCAACTATTTTGGGGGGTCAGTAATTTCTACAAAATATTTGGGAATTGAGGTAATCTGTGTCTTGTCACTGCCACCAGCAACTATTTTGGGGGGTCAGTAATTTCTACAAAATATTTGGGAATTGAGGTAATCTGTGTCTTGTCACTCACTGCCACCCAGAATGTTGGGGGGGTCAGTAATTTCTACAAAATATTTGCGAATTGAGGTAATCTGTGTCTTGTCACTGCAACCAGCAACTATTTTGGGGGGTCAGTAATTTCTACAACATATTTGGGAATTTAGGTAATCTGTGTCTTGTCACTGCCACCCTGAATTTTGGGGGGTCAGTAATTTCTACAAAATATTGGGAATTGAGGTAAACTGTGTCTTGTCACTGCCACCAGCAACTATATTGGGGGTCAGTCATTTCTACAAAATATTTGGGAATTGAGGTAATCTGTGTCTTGTCACTGCCACCAGCAACTATTTTGGGGGGTCAGTAATTTCTACAAAATATTTGGGAATTGAGGTAATCTGTGTCTTGTCACTGCCACCAGCAACTATTTTGGGGGGTCAGTAATTTCTACAAAATATTTGGGAATTGAGGTAATCTGTGTCTTGTCACTCACTGCCACCCAGAATGTTGGGGGGGTCAGTAATTTCTACAAAATATTTGCGAATTGAGGTAATCTGTGTCTTGTCACTGCAACCAGCAACTATTTTGGGGGGTCAGTAATTTCTACAACATATTTGGGAATTTAGGTAATCTGTGTCTTGTCACTGCCACCCTGAATTTTGGGGGGTCAGTAATTTCTACAAAATATTTGGGAATTGAGGTAAACTGTGTCTTGTCACTGCCACCAGCAACTATTTTGGGGGTCTGTAATTTCTACAAAATATTTGGGAATTGAGGTAATCTGTGTCTTGTCACTGCCACCAGCAACTATTTTGGGGGGTCAGTAATTTCTACAAAATATTTGGGAATTGAGGTAATCTGTGTCTTGTCACTGCCACCAGCAACTATTTTGGGGGTCTGTAATTTCTACAAAATATTTGGGAATTGAGGTAATCTGTGTCTTGTCACTGCCAACAGCAACTATTTTGGGGGGGTCAGTAATTTCTACAAAATATTTGGGAATTGAAGATATCTGTGTCTTGTCACTGCCACCAGCAACTATTTTGGGGGGGTCAGTAATTTCTACAAAATATTTGGAAATTGAGGTAATCTGTGTCTTGTCACTGCCACACAGAATTTTAAGGGGTCAGTAATTTCTACAAAATATTTGGGAATTAAGGTAATCTGTGTCTTGACACTGCCACCAGCAACTATATTGGGGGTCAGTCATTTCTACAAAATATTTGGGAATTGAAGATATCTGTGTCTTGTCACTGCCACCAGCAACTATTTTGGGGAGTCAGTAATTTCTACAAAATATTTTGGAATTGAGGAAATCTGTGTCTTGTCACTGCCACCAGCAACTATTTTGGGGGGTCAGTAATTTCTACAAAATATTTGGGAATTGAGGTAAACTGTGTCTTGTCACTGCCACCAGCAACTATTTTGGGGGGTCAGTAATTTCTACAAAATATTTGGGAATTGAGGTAATCTGTGTCTTGTCACTGCCACCCTGAATTTTGGGGGGTCAGTAATTTCTACAAAATATTTGGGAATTGAGGTAAACTGTGTCTTGTCACTGCCACCAGCAACTATTTTGGGGGGTCAGTAATTTCTACAAAATATTTGGGAATTGAGGTAATCTGTGTCTTGTCACTGCCACCAGCAACTATTTTGGGGGTCTGTAACTTCTACAAAATATTTGGGAATTGAGGTAATCTGTGTCTTGTCACTGCCAACAGCAACTATTTTGGGGGGGTCAGTAATTTCTACAAAATATTGGGAATTGAGGTAATCTGTGTTGTCACTGCCACCAGCAACTATTTTGGGGGTCAGTAATTTCTATAAAATATTTGGGAATTGAGGTAATCTGTGTCTTGTCACTGCCAACAGCAACTATTTTGGGGGTCAGTAATTTCTACAAAATTTGGGAATTGTGTAATCTTTGTCACTGCCACCAGCAACTATTTTGGGGGTCAGTAATTTCTATAAAATATTGGAATTGAGGTAATCTGTGTCTTGTCGCTGCACCAGCAACTATTTTGGGGGGTCAGTAATTTCTACAAAATATTTGGAATTGAGGTAATCTGTGTCTTGTCACTGCCACCAGCGACTATTTTGGGGGTCAGTAATTTCTCCAAAATATCTGGGAATTGTGGTAATCTGTGTTCTCACTGCCACCAGAAACTATTTTGGGGGTCAGTAATTTCTATAAAAAATATTGGAAATTGAGGTAATCTGTGTCTTGTCACTGCCACACAGAATTTTAAGGGGTCAGTAATTTCTACAATATTTGGGAATTAAGGTAATCTGTGTCTTGACACTGCCACCAGCAACTATATTGGGGGTCAGTCATTTCTACAAAATATTTGGGAATTGAGAATCTGTGTCTTGTCACTGCCACCAGCAACTATTTTGGGGAGTCAGTAATTTCTACAAAATATTTGGAATTGAGAAATCTGTGTCTTGTCACTGCCACCAGCAACTATTTTGGGGGTCAGTAATTTCTACAAAATATTTGGGAATTGAGGTAAACTGTGTCTTGTCACTGCCACCAGCAACTATTTTGGGGGTCAGTAATTTCTACAAAATATTTGGGAATTGAGGTAATCTGTGTCTTGTCACTGCCACCCTGAATTTTGGGGGTCAGTAATTTCTACAAAATATGGGAATTGAGGTAAACTGTGTCTTGTCACTGCCACCAGCAACTATTTTGGGGGTCAGTAATTTCTACAAAATATTTGGGAATTGAGGTAATCTGTGTCTTGTCACTGCCACCAGCAACTATTTTGGGGGTCTGTAACTTCTACAAAATATTTGGAATTGAGGTAATCTGTGTCTTGTCACTGCCAACAGCAACTATTTTGGGGGGTCAGTAATTTCTACAAAATATTTGGAATTGAGGTAATCTGTGTCTTGTCACTGCCACCAGCAACTATTTTGGGGTCAGTAATTTCTATAAAATATTTGGGAATTGAGGTAATCTGTGTCTTGTCGCTGCCACCAGCAACTATTTTGGGGGGTCAGTAATTTCTACAAAATATTTGGGAATTGAGGTAATCTGTCTTGTCACTGCCACCAGCGACTATTTTGGGGGTCAGTAATTTCTCCAAAATATCTGGGAATTGTGGTAATCTGTGTGTTCTCACTGCCACCAGAAACTATTTTGGGGGTCAGTAATTTCTATAAAATATTTGGAATTGAGGTAATCTGTGTCTTGTCACTGCCACCCAGAATTTTGGGGGGTCAGTAATTTCTACAAAATATTTGGGAATTGAGGTAATCTGTGTCTTGTCATTGCCACCAGCAACTGATTTGGGGGGTCAGTCATTTCTACAAAATATTTGGGAATTGAGGTAATCTGTGTCTTGTCACTGCCACCAGCAACTATTTTGGGGGGTCAGTAATTTCTACAAAATATTTGGGAATTGAGGTAATCTGTGTCTTGTCACTGCCACCAGCAACTATTTTGGGGGGTCAGTAATTTCTACAAAATATTTAGGAATTGAGGTAATCTGTGTCTTGTCACTGCCACCAGCAACTATTTTGGGGGTCTGTAATTTCTACAAAATATTTGGGAATTGAGGTAATCTGTGTCTTGTCACTGCCAACAGCAACTATTTTGGGGGGGTCAGTAATTTCTACAAAATATTTGGGAATTGAGGTAATCTGTGTCTTGTCACTGCCACCAGCAACTATTTTGGGGGGGGTCAGTAATTTCTACAAAATATTTGGGAATTGAGGTAATCTGTGTCTTGTCACTGCCACCCAGAATTTTAAGGGGTCAGTAATTTCTACAAAATATTTGGGAATTAAGGTAATCTGTGTCTTGTCACTCACTGCCACCCAGAATTTTAAGGGGTCAGTAATTTCTCCAAAATATCTGGGAATTGTGGTAATCTGTGTGTTCTCACTGCCACCAGCAACTATTTTGGGGGTCAGTAAATTCTACAAAACATTTGGAATTGAGGTAATCTGTGTCTTGACACTGCCACAAGCAACTATTTTGGGGGGGGTCAGTAATTTCTACAAAATATTTGGGAATTGAGGTAATCTGTGTCTTGACACTGCCACCAGCAACTATATTGGGGGTCAGTCATTTCTACAAAATATTTGGGAATTGAAGATATCTGTGTCTTGTCACTGCCACCAGCAACTATTTTGGGGAGTCAGTAATTTCTACAAAATATTTGGGAATTGAGGAAATCTGTGTCTTGTCACTGCCCAGCAACTATTTTGGGGGGTCAGTAATTTCTACAAAATATTGGGAATTGAGGTAAACTATGTCTTGTCACTGCCACCCTGAATTTTGGGGGTCAGTAATTTCTACAAAATATTTGGGAATTGAGGTAATCTGTGTCTTGTCACTGCCACCCTGAATTTTGGGGGGTCAGTAATTTCTACAAAATTTTGGGAATTGAGGTAAACTGTGTCTTGTCACTGCCACCAGCAACTATTTTGGGGGGTCAGTAATTTCTACAAAATATTTGGAAATTGAGGTAATCTGTGTCTTGTCACTGCCACCAGCAACTATTTTCGGGGTCTGTAACTTCTACAAAATATTTGGGAATTGAGGTAATCTGTGTCTTGTCACTGCCAACAGCAACTATTTTGGGGGGGTCAGTAATATCTACAAAATATTTGGGAATTGAGGTAATCTGTGTCTTGTCACTGCCACCAGCAACTATTTTGGGGGTCAGTAATTTCTATAAAATATTTGGGAATTGAGGTAATCTGTGTCTTGTCGCTGCCACCAGCAACTATTTTGGGGGGGTCAGTAATTTCTACAAAATATTTGGGAATTGAGGTAATCTGTGTCTTGTCACTGCCACCAGCGACTATTTTGGGGGTCAGTAATTTCTCCAAAATATCTGGGAATTGTGGTAATCTGTGTGTTCTCACTGCCACCAGCAACTATTTTGGGGGGTCAGTAATTTCTATAAAATATTTGGAATTGAGGTAATCTGTGTCTTGTCACTGCCACCCAGAATTTTGGGGGGTCAGTAATTTCTACAAAATATTTGGGAATTGAGGTAATCTGTGTCTTGTCATTGCCACCAGCAACTGATTTGGGGGGTCAGTCATTTCTACAAAATATTTGGGAATTGAGGTAATCTGTGTCTTGTCACTACCACCAGCAAATATTTGGGGGTCAGTCATTTCTACAAAATATTTGGGAATTGAGGTAATCTGTGTCTTGTCACTGCCAACAGCAACTATTTTGGGGGTCAGTAATTTCTCCAAAATATCTGGGAATTGTGGTATTCTGTGTGTTCTCACTGCCACCAGCAACTATTTTGGGGGTCAGTAATTTCTACAAAATATTTGGAATTGAGGTAATCTGTGTCTTGACACTGCCACCAGCAACTATTTTGGGGGGCTCAGTAATTTCTACAAAATATTTGGGAATTAAGGTAATCTGTGTCTTGTCACTGCCACCAGCAACTATTTTGGTTGGTCAGTAATTTCTCCAAAATATTTGGGAATTGAGGTAATCTGTGTCTTGACACTGCCACCAACAACTATTTTGGGGGGTTCAGTAATTTCTACAAAATATTTGGGAATTGAGGTAATCTGTGTCTTGTCACTGCCACCAGCAACTATTATGGGGTGTCAGTCATTTCTACAAAATATTTGGGAATTGAAGTAATCTGTGTCTTGTCACTGCCACCAACTATTTTGGGGGTTAGTATTTTCTACAAAATATTTGGGAATTGAGGTAATCTGTGTCTTGTCACTTACTGCCACCCAGAATTTTGGGGGTTCAGTAATTTCTACAAAATATTTGGGAATTGAGGAAATCTGTGTCTTGTCACTGCAAGCAGCAACTATTTTGGGGGTCAGTAATTTCTACAAAATATTTGGGAATTGAGGTAATCTGTGTCTTGTCACTCACTGCCACCCAGAATTTTGGGGGGTCAGTAATTTCTACAAAATATTTGGGAATTGAGGTAATCTGTGTCTTGTCACTGCAACCAGCAACTATTTTGGGGGGTCAGTAATTTATACAACATATTTGGGAATTGAGGTAATCTGTGTCTTGTCACTTACTGCCACCCTGAATTTTGGGAGGTCAGTAATTTCTACAAAATATTTGGGAATTGAGGTAATCTGTGTCTTGTCACTGCCACTAGCAGCAATTTTGGGAGGTGAGTAATTTCTACAAAACATTTGGAAATTGAGGTAATCTGTGTCTTGTCACTGCCACCAGCAACTATTTTGGGGGTCAGTAATTTCTACAAAATATTTGGGAATTGAGGTAATCTGTGTCTTGTCACTGCCACCCTGAATATTGGGGGTCAGTAATTTCTACAAAATATTTGGGAATTGAGGTAATCTGTGTCTTGTCACTGCCACCCAGAATTTTAGGGGGTCAGTAATTTCTACAAAATATTTGGGAATTGAGATAATCTGTGTCTTGTCACTGCCACCAGCAACAATTTTGGGGGTCAGTAATTTCTCCAAAATATCTGGGAATTGTGGTAATCTGTGTGTTCTCACTGCCACCAGCAACTAATTTGGAGGGGGTCAGTAATTTCTACAAAATATTTGGGAATTGAGATAATCTGTGTCTTGTCACTGCCACCAGCAACTATTTTGGGAGGTCAGTAATTTCTATAAAATATTTGGGAATTGAGGTAATCTGTGTCTTGTCACTGCCACCAGCGACTATTTTGCGGGTCAGTAATTTCTCCAAGATATCTGGGAATTGTGGTAATCTGTGTGTTCTCACTGCCACCAGCAACTATTTTGGGGGTCAGTAATTTCTACAAAATATTTGGGAATTGACGTAATCTGTGTCTTGTCACTGCCACCCAGAATTTTGGGGGGTCAGTAATTTCTACAAAATATTTTGGAATTGAGGTAATCTGTGTCTTGTCACTGCCACTAGCAACTGATTTGGGGGTCAGTCATTTCTACAAAATATTTGAGAATTGAGGTAATGTGTGTCTTGTCACTGCCACCAGCAACTATTTTGGGGGTCAGTAATTTCTACAAAATATTTGGGAATTGAGGTAATCTGTGTCTTGTCACTGCCACCCTGAATTTTGGGGGTCAGTAATTTCTACAAAATATTTGGGAATTGAGGTAATCTGTGTCTTGTCACTGCCAACAGCAACTATTTTGGGGGTCAGTAATTTCTCCAAAATATTTGGGAATTGAGGTAATCTGTGTCTTGACACTGCCACCAGCAACTATTTTGGGGGGTTCAGTAATTTCTACAAAATATTTGGGAATTGAGGTAATCTGTGTCTTGTCACTGCCACCAGCAACTATTATGGGGTGTCAGTCATTTCTACAAAATATTGGGAATTGAAGTAATCTGTGTCTTGTCACTGCCACCAACTATTTTGGGGGTTAGTATTTTCTACAAAATATTTGGGAATTGAAGGTAATCTGTGTCTTGTCACTTACTGCCACCCAGAATTTTGGGGGTTCAGTAATTTCTACAAAATATTGGGAATTGAGAATCTGTGTCTTGTCACTGCAAGCAGCAACTATTTTGGGGGTCAGTAATTTCTACAAAATATTTGGGAATTGAGGTAATCTGTGTCTTGTCACTCCACTGCCACCCAGAATTTTGGGGGTTCAGTAATTTCTACAAAATATTTGGGAATTGAGGTAATCTGTGTCTTGTCACTGCAACCAGCAACTATTTTGGGGGTCAGTAATTTATACAACATATTTGGGAATTGAGGTAATCTGTGTCTTGTCACTTACTGCCACCCTGAATTTTGGGGGTCAGTAATTTCTACAAAATATTTGGGAATTGAGGTAATCTGTGTCTTGTCACTGCCACTAGCAGCAATTTTGGGAGGTGAGTAATTTCTACAAAACATTTGGAAATTGAGGTAATCTGTGTCTTGTCACTGCCACAGCAACTATTTTGGGGGTCAGTAATTTCTACAAAATATTTTGGAATTGAGGTAATCTGTTTCTTGTCACTGCCACCCTGAATATTTGGGGGTCAGTAATTTCTACAAAATATTTGGGAATTGAGGTAATCTGTGTCTTGTCACTGCCACCCAGAATTTTGGGGGTCAGTAATTTCTACAAAATATTTGGGAATTGAGATAATCTGTGTCTTGTCACTGCCACAGCAACAATTTTGGGGGTCAGTAATTTCTCCAAAATATCTGGGAATTGTGGTAATCTGTGTGTTCTCACTGCCACCAGCAACTAATTTGGAGGGGTCAGTAATTTCTACAAAATATTTTGGAATTTAGATATCATCTGTGTCTTGTCACTGCCACCAGCAACTATTTTGGGAGGTCAGTAATTTCTATAAAATATTTGGGAATTAAGGTAATCGGTGTCTTGTCACTGCCACCCAGAATTTTAGGGGGTCAGTAATTTCTACAAAATATTTGGGAATTGAGATAATCTGTGTCTTGTCACTGCCACCAGCAACTATTTTGGGAGGTCAGTAATTTCTCCAAAATATCTGGGAATTGTGGTAATCTGTGTGTGTTCTCACTGCCACCAGCAACTAATTTGGAGGGGGTCAGTAATTTCTAAAAATATTTGGGAATTTAAGTAATCTGTGTCTTGTCACTGCCACCCAGAATTTTAGGGGGTCAGTAATTTCTACAAAATATTTGGGAATTGAGATAATCTGTGTCTTGTCACTGCCACCAGCAACTATTTTGGGAGGTCAGTAATTTCTATAAAATATTTGGGAATTGAGGTAATCTGTGTCTTGTCGCTGACACCAGCAACTAATTTGGGTGGTATGACGGAATGGAGATGTTGTTCCGCCTGCGGGTGTGCTCAATCTGCGTGACCCCTTCGCTTACCGCTGGCCCGACTACCGAGTGACGCGCACTCGGCGTCTCGTGCGGCCTGGCGTGACCCTGGGGAAGGGTTAGCGGGGCGGTGAGAGGGGACCCCTGCCTAGAACCAGCCTGACCACTGAGCCATACGGCACTCAGCGTCCCGAGCAGCTGGTTCACTGACCTTGTGGGTGTGGAGTGCGTCTGCGGGCGGCCGTGCGAATCTGGGGGGATCGGGTCTGCCGCGGAGGAATATTCGGATCTGATGCGGAGGAATATTCGGATCTTATGTGGAGGAATATTCGGATCTTTAAACGGATGAATCGTCGGATCTTACGGGAGCGGCTGAATCTTCGGATCTGATCACCGCTCACTTGGTATACCGAAGCGCGGTACGCGGCCGCGCCTTCGGTTCGGATCTTAAGTCCGTTCTGATCTTAAGTCCGTTCTGTTCTTAAGTCCGTTCTGATCTTAAGTCTGGACACCGCACCCTGAGACCGCGCGCGATGCTCAGACAGTATATGCGGCGGAGAGTAAAGGACATCAGGCGAGGCTGAATGCACTGGAAAATCTGCCTTTTATTATTTACAGTTCAGGCATTTATCACTTTTACACACTTATGAATACAATGGGGATCCCTGCCCGCCCACACAAGTCCCATTGGCCCTCGCTGGCAGGAGGCACCCTGGCCCCGATTCGTATTGGCCGTTACGAATCGGGGAGTTGCCGATTCGGCCATTTTACGATCCGAGTATTCTGATCTGAACCACGAGGTGATCAGAAAATGGCGGCGGGCGTGGCAGACAAAGGGAATTACATTTCACAATACCAACAGGGGACACTTTATTACACCACACAATAATCACATCTAAATAAAAGTACTTATAACTAGGTGCGTGCCACCACACCCAAGTGTCCAAAGCCACCACTGTCACTGTGCACCGCCCCTGGCTGAGGGGCTGGGCCATTCCGTGACACTCCTCCCCCTCCCCCAGTTCGACGCACCTGGTCTGACCCCGGGTCATACGGGGAAGTCGGCGCTCCCAGGCCCATAGTCCGTCTGGGGAGGCCGAGTCACCAGGCCTCTCCATTTGGCCTTGCGGCCGTGCCAGCTTGGTCGGGCCCCACGTCCTCAGGGTGACCCCGGCTGGGCAAAGGTACATACATCCGGGCCGGAGTACCCCCTGTGTCCCCCCCAGGGTTGTCGCTCACCTGGGGAACCCGGGTGCCAACTGCACACGCCCCAGGTGCCCAAGTCAGCCGTGGAACAGAACCGTGTCTGCGTGAGCCCCCGAGCCCAAGGGTTGCAAAAATGGGCAGAGGCCAGCGGCGCTCTGCCCCGTTGCCAGCTCCTCCACTGGATGGCCAGGTACGGACACGGCAACCGAAGGAGCACCTCGAGCCAGACCTGGCTGCTCTTCCTGGTGGCCGACGAGGGGGACCAGGGGATGCAACCGCGGTCGCACGGGGTCATCCTCGCTCCGCCCCTCGAGGCAAGTTGACAGAAACGGGCAGAGGCCCGCGGCGCTCTGCCCTGGTGCCAGCTCTTCCGCTGGGTGGGGATCTTCTGGCAAAAGGATAGTTTCTTTTCCCCCCGGGACCGTCACTGGCTGCGCACAACCCAGCCCGGGGAAACCATCTGCCTGCTCCGCCTGGCAGACTGTGGGTGGTGGGCAGAGGCCAGCGGCGCTCTGCCCCGTGGCCAGCTCTTCAGCTGCGGCGAGGATCTCCTTGCGGGGAGGATGGTTGCTTCACCCCCCGGGCCAACAATGGTTGGGCACAACCCATCCCGGGGGAACCATCTGTCTGCTCCACCTGGCAGACTGTCAGCAGGGGGCAGAGGCCAGCGACGCTCTGCCCCGTGGCCAGCTCTTCCGCTGGTTGGCAATCTCCTTGTGGCGGGGTGGTCTCTTCACCCCCGGGGCAATCAGTGGTTGCGCGCAACCCATCCCGGGGGAACCATCCGTCTGCTCCTCCTGGCAGACATTGAGTAGTGGGCAGAGGCCAGCAGCACTCTGCCCCGTAGCCAGCTCTTCCGCTGGTTGGAGATCTCCTTGGGGAAGGATGGTCACTTCACCCCCGGGGCAAACAATGGTTGCGCACAACCCATCCCGGGGGAACCATCCGTCTGCTCCTCCTGGCAGACTTTGAGTAGTGGGCAGAGACCAGCAGCACTCTGCCCCGTAGCCAGCTCTTCCGCTGGTCGGAGATCCCCTTGGGAAGGATGGTCTCTTCACCCCCGGGGCAACCAATGGTTGCGCACAACCCATCCCGGGGGAACCATCCGTCTCCTCCCCCGCTGGACCCGTGGCCTCGGCACACCTGTCCTCTTGCGGGGTACAGGGGGTATCTTCCTCAATCGAAACCCCCACGGGCACCCATGGTCCGCCTCGGCCTCCCATAGGTCCCAAACCTGGGGACTGTCGACTTCCTCCGCCGACCCGTCCCACCACGGGGAGCTCAGGCTCGACTGCGGAACGCCGTCCAACAGTCTCCGATAAGCCACCTCGAGCTCCAACTCTCGCTCTGCTAGGGACTCCAGCTCCTCGAACACCGAGTCCCTGCTGTCTGACGGGATCTCCAGTTCCCGTCGCTCCAGGATGTCTTCCATCCGCTCCTCGGTCTCCTCTCCAAACTCGGGTCGGCGGCCATGCCCTCGTAGAGCAGCCCCGTACCTCCGTAGCGAGGCCCTGGAGTGGAACTGCCTCCAATAGGGCGCACTGTCGGAGCGGCGGTTAGCCACCGGAGCGCGCGGTACTCGGCGTCCAGTGCGATCTCCTCCTGCACCAGGCTCCGGAGCTCGCCTCCCACTCCTCTGGGGCCCGCCCCTGCAGGAACGCTGCTCGCACATCGTACTGCACTCGATGGACGACAGCGTCGGAGGGAATGTACACCCATGGCAGTCCCGCTCATGGTCCAGGGCCTCGTACCACAGCTCCTCTGTGGACCTCTGGTCCTGCTCCAGGCCCTCCTGCAGCTCTCTTGCCAGCACGACCCTCATGTCGGCGTAGGTGCCAGCGCAGGAGCACCGCTCCTCAA
Organism: Leptobrachium leishanense; assembly: GCA_009667805.1. Lineage (NCBI taxonomy): Eukaryota > Metazoa > Chordata > Amphibia > Anura > Megophryidae > Leptobrachium > Leptobrachium leishanense. The sequence goes on from CM019064.1 coordinate 164,377,688, forward strand.
CGGGGAATGGGGCGTCCTCAGATGCAGCTCCAGGCAGGCTGTGAGTCTTCATCCGAGGGTCGCGGGGATAAGTGACGTCCTCAGTACAGGCTCCAGGCAAGCTGAGAGTCCCGCAAGCGTAGTCACTGGGGTTTGCAGATTCCCCAGGTGAAGCTCCAGTCGAGCTGTGAGCCTCGACCAGGGTTCCACAGGGTAGGGTTCGGGGTCAACATAATCAGTCTCTGCTCCGCGGAGCTCTGCCAACCGCAGCTCGTGCTGGCGTTCCTTCTCCTGCTCAACTTCCCGTAGAACCTCCGAATCACTTGATATCTGGCCCCTCCGCCGGGGCATCACCGAGCAGGGCGATCCGACGCCGCAACTCCCTGAGGCCAGCATCTTCCTCCACCTCTGCGCGGACAGGGCTGGGGACGGGCATCATCGCCTCGTCCTGATCCATCCTGGTCAGTTCCCTGATCAGCGTCTTTCTTTTCTTGTTACCGGCGTTCCTCCCCGGTTCTCCAACATCCCACGCAGGGTGTCCCGGTGTAGGGGGTGTACACCGCCATGGCGTAAGTCTCCTAGGGGTCTGCAGAGAGCGATCCCACCGATGCCACCAGTATGACGGAATGGAGATGTTGTTCCGCCTGCGGGTGTGCTCAATCTGCGTGACCCCTTCGCTTACCGCTGGCCCGACTACCGAGTGACGCGCACTCGGCGTCTCGTGCGGCCTGGCGTGACCCTGGGGAAGGGTTAGCGGGCGGTGGAGGGGACCCCTGCCTAGAACCAGCCTGACCACTGAGCCATACGGCACTCAGCGTCCCGAGCAGCTGGTTCACTGACCTTGTGGGTGTGGAGTGCGTCTGCGGGCGGCCGTGCGAATCTGGGGATCGGGTCTGCCGCGGAGGAATATTCGGATCTGATTGCGGAGGAATATTCGGATCTTATGTGGAGGAATATTCGGATCTTTAAACGGATGAATCTTCGGATCTTACGGGAGCGGCTGAATCTTCGGATCTGATCACCGCTCACTTGGTATACCGAAGCGCGGTACGCGGCCGCGCCTTCGGTTCGGATCTTAAGTCCGTTCTGATCTTAAGTCCGTTCTGTTCTTAAGTCCGTTCTGATCTTAAGTCCGTTCTGATCTTAAGTCCGTTCTGATCTTAAGTCCGTTCTGTTCTTAAGTCCGTTCTGTTCTTAAGTCCGTTCTGATCTTAAGTCTGGACACCGCACCCTGAGACCGCGCGGGATGCTCAGACAGTATATGCGGCGGAGAGTAAAGGACATCAGGCGAGGCTGAATGCACTGGAAAATCTGCCTTTTATTATTTACAGTTCAGGCATTTATCACTTTACACACTTATGAATACAATGGGGATCCCTGCCCGCCCACACAAGTCCCATTGGCCCTCGCTGGCAGGAGGCACCCTGGCCCCGATTCGTATTGGCCGTTACGAATCGGGGAGTTGCCGATTCGGCCATTTTACGATCCGAGTATTCTGATCTGAACCACGAGGTGATCAAAAATGGCGGCGGGCGTGGCAGACAAAGGGAATTACATTTCACAATACCAACAGGGGACACTTTATTACACCACACAATAATCACATCTAAATAAAAGTACTTATAAAACTAGGTGCGTGCCACCACACCCAAGTGTCCAAAGCCACCACTGTCACTGTGCACCGCCCCTGGCTGAGGGTGCTGGGCCATTCCGTGACAGGTGGTCTGTAATTTCTACAAAATATTTGGGAATTGAAGTAATCTGTGTCTTGTCACTGCCACCAGCAACTATTTTGGGGGTCAGTAATTTCTCCAAAATATCTGGGAATTGTGGTAATCTGTGTGTTCTCACTGCCACCAGCAACTAATTTGGAGGGGGTCAGTAATTTCTATAAAATATTTGGGAATTGAGGTAATCTACGTCTTGTCACTGTCACCAGCAACTATTTTGGGGGTCAGTAATTTCTACAAAATATTTGGGAATTGAGGTAATCTGTGTCTTTTCACTGCCACCAGCAACTATTTTAGGGTGTCAGTAATTTCTACAAAATATTTGGAATTGAGGTAATCTGTGTCTTGTCACTGCCACCCTGAATTTTGGGGGGGTCAGTAATTTCTACAAAATATTTGGGAATTGAGGTAATCTGTGTCTTGTCACTGCCACAAAGAATTTTGGGGGGTCAGTAATTTCTCCAAAATATTTGGGAATTGAGGTAATCTGTGTCTTGTCACTGCCACAAGCAACTATTTTGGGGGGTCAGTAATTTCTACAAAATATTCGGGAATTGAAGTAATCTGTGTCTTGTCACTGCCACCAGCAACTATTTTGGAGGGTCAGTAATTTCTGCAAAATATTTGGGAATTGAGGTAATCTGTGTCTTGTCACTGCCACCAACAACTATTTTGGAGGGTCAGTAACTTCTACAAAATATTTGGGAATTGAGGTAATCTGTGTCTAGTCACTGCCACAAGCAACTATTTTGGGGGGTCAGTAATTTCTACAAAATATTTGGGAATTGAAGTAATCTGTGTCTTGTCACTGCCACCAGCAACTATTTTGGTGGTCAGTAATTTCTACAAAATATTTGGGAATTGAGGTAATCTGTGTTTTGTCACTGCCACCAGCAACTATTTTGGGGGTCAGTAATTTCTACAAAATAGTTGGGAATTGAGGTAATCTGTGTCTTGTCACTGCCACCAGCAACTATTTTGGGGGGGTCAGTAATTTCTACAAAATATTTGGGAATTGAGATAATCTGTGTCTTGTCACTGCCACCAGAAACTATTTTGGGAGGTCAGTAATTTCTATAAAATATTTGGGAATTAAGGTAATCTGTGTCTTGTCACGGCCACCCAGAATTTTAGGGGGTCAGTAATTTCAACAAAATATTTGGGAATTGAGGTAATCTGTGTCTTGTCACTGCCACCAGCAACTATTTTGGGGGGTCAGTAATTTCTACAAAATATTTGAGAATTGAGGTAATCTGTGTCTTGTCACTGTCACCAGCAACTATTTTGGGGGGTCAGTAATTTATACAAAATATTTGGGAATTGAAGTAATCTGTGTCTTGTCACTGCCACCAGCAACTATTTTGGGGGTCAGTCATTTCTACAAAATATTTGGGAATTGAGGTAATCTGTGTCTTGTCACTGCCACCAGCAACTATTTTGGGGGTCAGTCATTTCTACAAAATATTTGGGAATTGAGGTAATCTGTGTCTTGTCACTGCCACCCAGAAATTTGGGGGTCAGTAATTTCTACAAAATATTTGGGAATTGAGGTAATCTGTGTCTTGTCACTGCCACCAGCAACTATTTTAGGGGGTCAGTAATTTCTACAAAATATTTGGAATTGAGGTAATCTGTGTCTTGTCACTGCCACCATCGACTATTTTGGGGGTCAGTAATTTCTCCAAAATATCTGGGAATTGTGGTAATCTGTGTGTTCTCACTGCCAACAGCAACTATTTTGGGGGGTCAGTAATTTCTACAAAATATTTGAGAATAGAGGTAATCTGTGTCTTGTCACTGCCACCCAGAATTTTGGGGGTCAGTAATTTCTACAAAATATTTGGGAATTGAGGTAATCTGTGTGTTCTCACTGCCACCAGCAACTATTTTGGGGGGTCAGTAATTTCTACAAAATATTTGGGAATTGAGGTAATCTGTTTCTTGTCACTGCCACCCATAATTTTGCGGGTCAGTAATTTCTACAATATATTTGGGAATTGAGGTAATCTGTGTGTTCTCACTGCCACCAGCAACCATTTTGGGGGTCAGTAATTTCTACAAAGTATTTGGGAATTGAGGTAATCTGTGTCTTGTCACTGCCACCCAGAATTTTGGGGGTCAGTAATTTCTACAAAATATTTGGGAATTGAGGTAATCTGTGTGTTCTCACTGCCACCAGCAACCATTTTGGGGGGGTCAGTCATTTATACAAAATATCTGGGAATTGCTCTAATCTGTGTCTTGTCACTGCCACCCATGAGGGGTCTCACTGATTTATAGGAGGTTTCTGGGATTTGTAATCTGTGTCTTCTCACTGCCTGCTATCAGGGGGTCCCACATACTTCTATCAGATTTCTGGGAATTGTAATCTGTGTGTGTCTTGTCACTGGCTGCCAGCTATCAGGGTGTCTCACTGAGTTATACCAGAGTTCTGGAAATCTTTAATCTTTATACCAGAGTTGAATTAGAGTTCTGTATATATTTAATCTATATATCACTCACCATGTCAGAAAGACCAAAAAGGACAGGCAGACGCTCCCAGCCACAGATAAGAGGGCAAGCAGGCCCTGTGTCGGGAGGCTGTGTCTCTGGTCGTGGTGGACGTGGTGCATCCTCTGCAGGGGCACGCTTGTCCTTTCTAACTGGTGCTGGCCGTCTTAAGCAGCAGCAACATACAGAGGATTTGGTGGATTGGCTAACCAGGCCATCCTCATCCTCCGAGTCCTCTGCCAGCCAGGCATGTAGTGCTTTACAGTCCACCTCCGCTGCCAAAGCATCTAATGCAGCCTCCATGTCCACAGCTACTCCTGCCGTAGCCTCACTGTCACACACAGAGGAGTTAGCTGAATTGTTTGAATACAATGACAGTGACATGCTGCTTGAGGATGTGCAGCAAGTACAATGCTCTGATTCAATCTCTGAGGTTGAGGAAGGGAGTATAATCAACCTAGAGGAAGTGAGTTCCAGTGATGACACACAAATAACTGGCACTCATGTTGTCCCAGCAGCTGCAGCATACTGCCAAGTTGGCTCCAGTGACGAGGAGATAGGGGGTGATGACAATGATGATGAGGTCACTGACTCCACCTGGGTGCCTGATCGAACAGAGGAGTCAAGTGAGGAGGAGGAGGAGGAGGCACAACAAACACGAGGCACAGTATCCTCTATGACCAACCGTAGCACTAGCCAGTAAGGATGAGCCGAACACTCCCCGAGTTCGGTTCGAGCCCGAACCCAAACTTCCCATTTGTTCAGGACCGAACCCGAACCCGAACCCCCATGCAAGTCAATGGGGCTGAAAATTTGGTTTTTAGAGTGCCCTCCAAGAGGGCATATATGCTACATATTTGCCATAAAAGGTGTATGGGGGTCTGGGTAGTGCCCTGGGGGACAGGAAACAAGGACAAAAAGTTTTTAAAAAAACGTTTTTAAAGGGACAGTGAGTTTTCCATGAAATAAGGGTTAAAAATAAAAACGAAAAATTCCTTCAACTATCGTGTCTAGGAGGTCCCCATAACCTGCTCGTGAAATGGCGGATTTCTAGGATGTATAGAAACACTTAAAAACAAATAAATGACGTTTCATATGACAGTAAATGCTTTTTCTTTAATCTATCCATAAACAACTGCTTGGGGCGGGAGCCTGTATGAAAAGACATTTTAGGACGCGCAGAAAAAGTTTAGTGTTTTTTTGGGCTAAATTATTGTGAAACTTATGCAGGCTTTGGATGAAAGTAACAATAGGTGCTTTAAAATTGGGCTTTTAGCGTCGGCAACAGTGCCGTCACACCGTAATCCCTCTGAGGATATGAATCTGATACAGGCGTCAATAGCAGTGCACCCAGATATTGTGCCTTTAGTGTCAGGCATGCAAGTACTATCATACAGTAACCCCTCTGTGGTATTGTGGAAGAGTGCAGGGGTGGACCATGTGGTCCTTTATTGAAAAGTTTTTGATCTGGTAATGGGCGTCAATGCACCCAGATATTGTGCCTTTGGTGCCAGGCCAGCAAGTAACATCATACAGTAACCCCTCTGTGGTATTGTGGAAGAGTGCAGGGGTGGACCATGTAGTCCTATATTGAAAAGATATGCATCTGGTTAAGGCGTCAGTACACCCAGATATTGTGCCTTTGGTGCCAGGCCAGCAAGTATCATCATACAGTAACCCCTCTGAAGTATTGTGGAAGAGTGCAGGGGTGGACCATGTGATCCTATATTGAAAAGATTTTTTATCTGTTAACCCTTTCGCTGCTGAGGCGTTTCACACCTCTGTGCTGAGGTCATTTTTACCGGTTTTGCTCATCATGTTTAAATGCGTTTTGAAGGCTTATTTTAGTATATGACCCAGACATATTATATATCGTTCTTTCCGTCAGACTCGGCAGATTCATAATATGTCATTATTATATGTATACGTCATGACCTGTCTGTATATTATAACAAAAAATGCAATAAAATATGAATTTTCAATAATTTACAACGTGTAAAGTGTATTTTTTTCACATTTAAACATGCGAGCAATTGCGGTTATATTTTGTATGGGGTGCGCTTGTTAAAAAAATTAGAGATGGGGTCTCGTTACATTTTTTTTGGGGAAAATTACGCGATTTTTAACAAACGCACCGCATACAAAAATCGTTAGTGCAGCATCATTGTTCACATTATAATTGAAATGGGAACAATATTGCTGCATTAACAAAAAAAAAACAAAAAAAAAACTTTTGTTTTTTTTTTTAGAATTTATTTTTTAATAATTTTTTATTTTTATTTTTAATTTTTTTTTTTAAAAACTTTTTTCACAGTGGTGTTTGGTATCGTTGGAACGGCCATGCTCTGGCCGACCCAACAGTACCAAACATTAACCCCTAGCTGGCAAGGATCGGGAGATAGGGGATTCCAATGAATCCCCTATCTCCACCGTTGGTGGCAGCTAGGGGTTAACTCCAGGACTGGCGTCATCGTGCATAGCACGATGACGCTAGTCCTCAGAGGGAGTTCCCGGAGGCTTGGCCGACATCCAAGATGTCGGCCAGCTCCGGGAAAGGATCACGAACCGGCGCTTTTCAGCGCCGATTCGTGATCCGGCTCCCCAGGGGTTAATGACAGCCACCGTTTGGAAGGGCAGGCTGTGCCCTTCCAAGCGGTGTCTGTTTTAACTTGCTACTCCCCGGCGATTGGGAGGGAGGGAGAGAGGTCCGAAGGACCTCCCCCCCTCCCTTTCAGGCGCCTCCTCCGCACATGCGGGGGGGGGCGCCTGCATTAGATGTCATCGCATCGCCGCGATGACATCTAATGTCCCCGCCGGGCTCCCGGATTGACAGGCTGACATCCAAGATGTCAGCCCGCACCGGGGGGGGCGCAGCAATCCGCCGGAATCCGGCGAATTGCTGCCTCCTGTGCTCGGACGCACTGAGCGCGTCCGCAGCACAGGAGAACCACTTGGCTGGACGCGCTGAGCGCGTCCATAGCAGCCAAGTGTTAATGGGCGTCAGTGCACCAGATATTGTGCCTTTAATGCCAGGCCATCAAGTATCAACATACAGTAACCCCTCTGTAGTATTGTGGAAGAGTGCATGGGTGGACCATGTGGTCCTATATTGAAAAGTGTTTTTTTTATCTGTTAATGGGCATCAGTTCACCCAGATATTGTGCCTTTAATGCAAGGCCATCAAGTATCATCATACAGTAACCCCTCTGTGGTATTGTGGAAGAATGCAGGGGTGGACCATGTGGTCCTATATTGAAAAGTTCTTGATCTGGTAATGGGCGTCAGTGCACCAAGATATTCTGCCTTTGGTGCAAGACTGCCAGGCCAGCAAGTATCATCATACAGTAACCCCTCTGTGGTATTGTGGAAGAGTGCAGGGGTGGACCATGTGGTCCTATATTGAAAAGAGTTTTTATTTATCTGTTAATGGGCGTCAGTGCACCCAGATATTGTGCCTTTCATGGCAGCAAGTGCCTTCACACCGTAACCCTTTTGTGGTATTGTGGAAGAGTTCAGTGCTGGAAGTTTTGTGAATGCAGAAGAGGACATCCCCTATCTATTCCATTATTTCAGCATCAGGGGATTGATAGCTGCTGATCCAGGACTGATTCATTTTTATAAATGTCAGCCGGTCTACAGAGTCGGTGGACAGACGCACTCTTTTGTCTGTGACAAAACCTCCAGCGGCACTGAACGTCCTTTCGGAAAGCACGCTGGATGAAGGGCAACCTAGTAGCTGCATAGCATATTGGCTAAGTTCTGGCCAGTGATCCAATCTCAACACCCAGTAAGCCAGTGGATCATCTGCTGGAAAGGTACCCAGGTCTGCCCTTGCCCCTAGATAGTCCTGCACCATATGGTGAAGATGCTGGCAATGGGTGCCTACATTTGACGTCCCTGGGCGTCGAGGACTAAAAAAAATTAAAAATGCATCAGTCAAGCGGCCCTGGCCTTCACCGCTATTCCTCTGATCACCTGCAGTCTCAGAAGCACTTGTGTCAGCACTTGGTAATCTAACAGTGCATTGAAAAGGTGTTACACAAGTTTCGCTTTAGAGCGTCCTCAAGTTTTGTCATCCTGTGCTCCCTCTGTGCGGGCAGGATGAGCTCTGCAACTTTCTCCTTGTACTACTTAAATAGTCCTCCTCCTCCTCCTACTCCTCCTCATCCTCCTCCTGTCTGATCTGAGTAGGACCCGCTGGAATGCTGTCTGCAGAAAGACTGGGGCCTTCAGAGCTAGGGAAGGCCTCCTCTTCCTCCCGCTGCTCTGCCTCTAGAGCCACATCTATAATTCCCCGCAGAGTGTGCTCCAGCTGGAACACTAAAGGAATTGTGTCACTGATGCATGCACTGTCCCTGCTCACCATCCTCGTTGCCTCCTCAAATGGTGACAGTACAGTGCATGCATCCTTGATCATCAGCCACTGCGGGGGGGGGGGTGAAAAACGAAGTTGACCTGAACCTGTTCTTGTGCCATACTCACACAGGTACTCGTTGATGGCCCTCTGCTGCTTGTGCAGACGCTGCAGCATTGTTAATGTCGAGTTCCACCTGGTGGGCATGTCACAGATCAAACGGTTTGTGGGAAGGTGGAATTCTCTTTGAATTTCTGCCAGGTGAACACTTGCTGGGAATGACTGTCTGAAGTGGCTGCAGACTTTTCTGGCCTGGATGAGAAGCTCTGGCAGCCCTGGGTACTTGGTTAGGAAACGCTGTACCACCAGATTTAGGACGTGTGCTAGGCATGGTAAATGAGTCAATTTACCCTTGCGTAGGGCGGAGAGAAGGCTGCTGCCATTATCGCAGACGATCATTCCCAACTCAAGCTGGAGTGGTGTAAACCATCTCTTCACCTGCCCCTGCAGAGCTGACATAATTTCTGACCCGGTGTGGCTCCTGTCCCCTAAACAAACCAGCTCAAGCACAGTATGGCATCTTTTTGCTTGAGCCATTGCGTAGACCCTGTCAGGCGTGGGTTTAACTGCCCCTTCGCCAGAGACAGAGAAGGAGGAGGAGGAGGAGGAAGAGGTGGTGGTGGTGGAGCAGACAGACCTCATACAAGCAGCTTTCTGGAGGCGTGGTGGATGAACAAGCTCCCGCACAGAGCCCCGTCTTGGATCCCTCCCAGCTGCAATGAGAGTTACCCAGTGTGCCGTGAAGGAAATGTAACGACCCTGTCCATGCTTGCTGGACCACATGTCTAAAGTGACATGCACCTTGCTGCTGACTGTCTTTCCCAATGACTGGATAACATTGTCTTCCATGTGCTGGTATAGTGCTGGAATGGCCTTGCGTGAAAAGTAATGGCGTTTTGGAACCTGCCACTGTGGTACAGCGCATTCAGCAAATTCACGGAAGGGAGCAGAGTCCACCAGCTGGAAAGGCAGCAGCTGCAATGCGAGTAATTTTGCTAAGCTGGCATTTAGACCCTGTGCTTGGGGATGGTTGGGACTATATTTTTTCTTTCGCTGCAGCAGCTGCGGCAACGTAATCTGACTGCGTAAATCTTCAGCTACTGGGATGATGTCACATTGTGAGGAAGGACCTGCTGGTACATCCATTACTGTAGCATCATCCCTGTCGGTGGAGGTTGTAGGCAATTGCATGGCAGGACTTACAGTGTGGGTAGAGACAGATGAGGAGGAGGAGGACCTACGCAAAGTTTTGCCCCAACGGGATGTGTGGCACTTGTTCATATGTCGCCTCAAGCACGTGGTACCCAAGCGTCCGGTGTTTATCCCATGCTTCAGCCTCCTCTGACATAGATTACAAATAGCAATGGTGGGGTCTGCTGCACATTTCTTAAAGAACTACCAGACAGCAGAGTTCCTGCATGTGTTCTTTGAGACAACAGCGCTCTGCACCGGAGCAGCTCTGACATGTGATGCCTTGGACTGGCGAGTGCTACGGTTGGTCACAGAGGATGTTGTGCCTCATGTTTGCTGTGCCTCCTCCTCACTTGATTCCTCAGTTCGATCTGGCACCCAGGTGGAGTCAGTGACCTTATCATCATCAATGTCATCTTCACCCCCTATCTCCTCGTCACTGGAGCCAACTTGGCAGTATGCTGCAGCTGCTGGGGCAACATGAGTGCCAGTTATTTGTGTGTCATCACTGGCACCCCCTTCCTCTAGGTTGATTATACTCCCTTGCTCAACCTCAGAGATTGAATCAGAGCATTGTACTTGCTGCGCATCCTCAAGCAGCATGTCACTCTCATTGTAGTCAAACAATTCAGCTGACCCTCCGTGTGTGATAGCGAGGCTACGGCAGGAGTAGCTGTGGACATGGAGGCTGCATTAGATGCTTTGGCAGCTGAGGTGGACTGTAAAGCACTAGAAGCCTGGCTGGCAGAGGATTAGGAGTAGGCTTGTGCACCGATTTTTTTTTCGGTTCGATTCGGTTCGATTTTTCGGATTTTTAAACTTTTCGATTCGGCCCGTTTCGACCGATTTCGGTTTCGATTCGATTCGGTTCGGCACGTTTTTCGGGTAGATTTTTTTTTCGGAATTTCGACCATTTTTCGTATTTTCGTGTCACTGTGCTCGGTTTTTGTATCGACTTTTCGTAATTTCGGAAAATTTTCGTTTTTCGGAATTGCACATTTTTCGGATTATCGACCATTTTTCGCATTTTTCGTGTCATTTTGCCCGTTTTTTGTATCGACTTTTCGTTTTTTCGAAAAATTTTCGTTTTTCAGAAATGTTCGTTTTTACAAAATTTTCGTTTTTCAGAAAATTTTCGTTTTTCGGAAAATTTTCGTTTTTCGGAAAATCTGTTCTCCTCGTTTGACACATTTCAAGTCCATTCGAAAAATCCGAAAATTTTCGTTTCGGCTCGGAAACCATTTCGGATCTGATGTTTTCGGATCTAAAACTTTTTCGGAAATTCGGCCGCATCCGAAAACACGAATCGGGAAATTTCGTGAAAATTCCGAAATTCCGAAACCCGAAACGCACATCCCTAATTAGGAGGATGAGGATGGCCTGGTTAGCCAATCCACCAAGTCTTCTGTATGTTGCTGCTGCTTAAGACGGCCAGCACCAGTTAGAAAGGACAAGCGTGCCCCTGCAGAGGATGCACCACGTCCACCACGACCAGAGACACAGCCTCCCGACACAAGGCCTGCTTGCCCTCTTATCTGTGGCTGGGAGCGTCTGCCTATCCTTTTTGTTCTTTCAGACATGGTGCGTGATATATAGATTAATATATACAGAACTCTGATTCAACTATGGTATAAAGATTTAAATAACTCTGGTATTACTCCGTGAGACACACTAATAGCTGGCAGCCAGTGACAAGAGACAGATCACCTTAATTCACAAATGTTTTAAAGAAATTAGTGAGCCCCAAAATACAGCGTGGTACTTTTTGTATGACGAGACACAGATCACCTTAATTCACAAGTGTTTTAAAGAAATTAGTGAGCCCCAAAATACAGCGTGGTACGGTTTGTATGACCAGACACAGATCACCTTAATTCCCAAGTGGTTTAAAGAAATTAGTGAGCCCCAAAAAAAATTGCTGGCTGTGTGACGAGACACAGAAGATCACCTTAATTCCCAAGTGTTTTAAAGAAATTATTGAGCCCCAAAATACAGTGTGGTACTTTTTGTGTGACGAGACACAGATCACCGTAATTCCCAAGTGTTTTAAAGAAATTAGTGAGCCCCAAAATACAGCGTGGTACTTTTTGTATGACGAGACACAGATCACCTTAATTCACAAGTGTTTTAAAGAAATTAGTGAGCCCCAAAAATAATTGCTGGCTGTGTGACGAGACCCAGAAGATCACCTCAATTCACAAATGTTTTAAAGAAAGTTGTAAACCCCCAAAAAATTGCTGGCACAGTGACAAGACACACATCACCTAAATTCCCTGATATTTGGTATAAATGAGACCCAAAAAGACTTGCTGGCACAGTGTGACAAGACGCAGAAAATCACCTCAATACACAAATGTTTTAAATAAATTTGTAAACCCCAAAAAATCTTGCTGGCACAGTGACAAGACACACATCACCTAAATTCCCTGCTATTTGGTCAAAATGAGACCCCCCAGACCCTCCCAGTAGCGTTGCAGACCAGCAGTAACAACACACAACTATCTTCTTTGAAATCTCCTCTGAAATGCGTGCAGAAGCGCTGCGTTGAAACCTTATATAGTGTGCTGCGGGATTTAGCTCTGTGAGCCCATGATTGACGCGTTTGACGGGTTAATCCAGATGTTTTTGCGGGTTTTCGCCATGCATTCGGTGGGTTTTGCGGTTAGTTTTCGGTGGGTTTGCGGTGACTTTTCCCTGCAATTCGGGGACCCTGTGGTGTTTACTGAATACAGGGTCACCGAAATGGGATCGGCAAAAGGAACCGAATGGAAGAGAATGAAAAGTCACCGAACGTGCAGTGACTTTTTGATTCTCTTTGAATTACCCTGAAAGTGTATAATAATCCACATGTGCAAATTGCATATAAAGTGCATGTGCTCATATATCCTATTCCATTCGTAAAGTGCAGACACCAAAAATGTGTTGATGTGACATCAAAAAGTCATAAGATAGTCCTCTTATTGGGTTATCTGATAGTCTCTGGATGGCCTATGACTGTATAAAGTGCACGTGAAAAAGTGCAAATCTCAAATATAAATAAACAAGGTCCGTGACTCCTAGTCACCATACAGTATGTAGGTCACACTTCAGACAAAATGTCCCTTCTTATATACTAAAATAGTAATGAATCCACATATTGGCAGAGTTCATTGATTCTGTTCCTTACTTCCGGGTTCGCGGTAGTTGCGATCACGTGATGGACGTCGTGTCATCAATATACAATGCGGCCATTTTGATTATGCGTCCCAGCGTGGATTCCCTGCGTTCCAGCTTGGTTTTCATCAGCTGCAGTTCAGTATGGCATAATGCTAAGGCGATCTCTTGCACATAGCACTATTTTTATGTCAAAAAACACTTTACCACTCGATCTTTAAGCATATCTTGAGGAGCTAGTGCTGCATTATATCTGGAAAGTTGTTGTTGATCAGCACATAGTACTACAAGATACTGCTCGTACTTTTATTATATATACATGGGGCCTATTGTCAAATGGAACAGCCACAATATGATCTAATCAGTAGGATGGAAATAAAATTTCTTTTTTATATAAAGGGAGATGAGCCTATGGACGCTCTTAATATAGTCTCGAGAGAAATTATATTATTTGGTAAAAGACAGCCTAGATTATTAAAAAGACCTTTAACCCTTTCGCTGCTGAGCCTTTTCCCACCTCTGTGCTGAGCTCATTTTAACCGGTTTCGCTCATCATGTTTAACCGCATTTTGAAGCCTTATTTTAATATATGACCCAGACATATTATATATCGTTCTTTCCGGTAGACTGTGCAGATTCATAATATGTCATTATTATATGTATACGTTATGTCATGTCTGTATATTATAACAAAAAATGCAATAAAATTTGAATTTTCAATAATTTACAATGTGTAAAGTGTTTTTTTTCACATTTTAAAATGCGATCGTTTGCGGTTATATTTTCTATGGGGTGCGCTTGTTAAAAAAAATTAGAAATGAGGAATCGTTACTTTTTTTTGGGGAAAATTACGTGTTTTTTAGCAAACGCCCCCCATAGAAAAAATCATTAGTGCAGCATCATTGTTCACATTATACTTGAAATGGGAACAATATTGTTGCACTAATAAATCTAAAAAAAAAAAAAAAAAAAAAAATTTTTTTTTTAATTTTTTTAATTTTATTTTTATTTTTAATTTTTTGTTTTTAGATTTTACATGGTCATGTTTGGTATCATTGGAAAGGCCACGCTCTGGCCGTTCCAATGATAGCAAACATTAACCCCTAGCTGGCACGGATAGGGAGATAGGGGGTTCATTGGAACCCCCTATCTCCACTATAGGTGGCAGCAAGGGGTTAATTTCAAAACTGGCACCATCACGCTCTGCGCGATGACGCCAGTCATTAGGGGGATATCCCGGAAGCTCCGGGAGGGGACCGTGATACGGCGCATGTTGGCGCCATATCGCGATCCAGCCCCCTAGGGGTTAAAGACAGCTGCCGCTTGGAAGGGCAGGCTGTGCCCTTCCAGGCGGTGCCTGCCTTTAATCGCTGGCCTGTGGGGAAGGGGAGGGGGAGAGGTCCGAAGGACCTTCCCCCCTCCCCTTCAGGCACCTTCCCTGCAATGGCGGGGGGTGCCTGAAATAGACGTCATCGCGCATGTGCGATGATGCCTATCGTGCCCGCCGGGGTCCCGGAGGCTGGGCTGACATCGATGATGTCAGCCCGCACCGGGGGGCCGAGCGATCAGCCGGAATACCGGCTGATCGCGGCTGCAAAGGGAGGACGCACTCAGCGCGTCCTCCGCAGCCAAGTACCAATGCGGTTGGACGCGCTGAGCGTGTCCACCGCATTGAAGTGGTTAAAAGAAAGCAATCCTTAAAAAATATACTTGTGTTACACGCATGTAATACCTACTAAATTGGACTTAGGGAGAAGGCTATGAGTGCATCCCTAAGTCCAATTTAGTAATACAGAGCTGGAGACAGAAGCTGAAAGGCATTGCAGGAGAGAGGGGTAAGGTACTCACCTAATTAAGAAGTACCATTCGCCTTTAAGCTGAGCCTGAGAAAACCGAGGCTCCAACATCGATGAGTTGAACTAAAACTGTAATTACTCAGAATATACGTACTGTGTCACGTTATGGGAGCGCTGTCTCTCTGTATGTGTTCTATTTGAGGATAACTGGAAGACCAAGGAAAAGGGGGAACGTCACCCTGTATTTGACGTGAGGCATTCCAACTTAGAGCCAGGATTAATTAGGCACTATAATTTGTGAGTGGTTTTCATATATATATATATTCACGTCACAAATTACAACAGTCCGCACTATTGTGTCTTTCTTTGTCTTCCTCATATATGCAACGGAATCTACCAACTGAGGAGAGGAAGCATAACGTTGGGACATTTTGTCTGACGTGTGACCTACATACTGTATGGTGACTAGGAGTCATGGACCTTGTTTATTTATATTTGAGATTTGCACTTTTTCACGTGCACTTTATACTGTATACTGTAGCCATCCAGAGACTATCCGATAACCCAATAAGAGTACTATCTTATGACTTTTTGGTGTCACATTTTTTGTGTCTGCACTTTACGAATGGAATAGGATATATGAGCACATGCACTTTATATGCACTTTATATGCATTTTGCACATGTGGATTATTATACACTTTGTGTTATAGGAACAGATCTGTACGCATGACTTAAGGATTTATCACCACTGCTGTTGCTTATTTTGCACAAGGTTGCTCATTTGTACAGAATTGCTATTTGCACAATTACCAGTGTAACATTGACTTACAATTGACTCACTGTCACACATCTGATAAATAGAGTTGAGTCATAATAGACTTTTAACAATATCAGCATTTAGAAATACCCATCTAGATTGTTCCATATTTGGAAGCACCCACTGCGCCACTAGGACCCTCACCTTTTTTATGCAGAGATGGTTAACACCACACCAGCTTCAGCAGGGAATGGTCGTCTGTGATAATGGCAGCAACCTTCTCTCCGCCCTACGCCAGGGTAAGTTGACGCATGTACCATGCCTAGCACACGTCCTAAATCTGGTGGTACTGCGTTTCCTAAACAGGTACCCAGGGCTGGCAGAGCTTCTCAGCCAGGCCAGAAAAGTCTGCAGCCACTTCAGACGGTCATTCCCAGCAAGTGTTCGCCTGGCAGAAATTCAAAGAGAATTCCACCTTCCCACAAACCATCTGATCTGTGACATGCCCAGCCCACCAGGTGGAACTCGACATTAGCAATGCTGCAGCGTCTGCACATGCAGCAGAGGGCCATCCACGAGTACCTGTGTGAGTATGGCACAAGGACAGGTTCAGGTCAACTTGTTTTTTTTTCCCCCCGCAGTGGCTGATGATCAAGGATACATGCACTGTACTGTCACCATTTGAGGACGCAACGAGGATGGTGAGTAGGGACAGTGCATGCATCAGTGACAATTTCTTTAGTGTTCCTGCTGGAGCACACTCTGCAGGGAATTATAGATGTGGCTCTAGAGGCAGAGCAGCGGGAGGAAGAGAAGGCCTTCCCTAGCTCTGAAGGCCCCAGTCTTTCCACAGACAGCATTCCAGCAGATCCTCCTCAGATCAGACAGGAGGAGGAGGAGGAATATTTAAGTAGTGGGGGCATTGAAGGTGGGGATTCCTCAAGGGAGGGTTTTGCGTGCCCAGAAACACAAGGACTAGTACGTGGCTGGGAGGAGTGTCAGGTATATTACACAGAAAAGGCGAATTTAAAATGGATGCCTGTAGCCATTTTGTTTTAAAGACAGTTTTTTTTTTCAAAATTTCTCTAGGTTTAGAAATGAACAAGATTCTTTTTTTTTTTACAAAGTTCATTCCTGGGTTAAGAAGTCCCAGACATGAAGGAACCTAGAATGAATGTGAGATAGTGCTAAGACATGTCATAAGTAAATTTATTGGTCTGTTTTAAATTTTAAAACAAAAGAGATTTTGTCTTTTGGGTATAGGAATAAGAGTTAAATATTCTGTAATATAAAATTATATTCACAAAATATATGTTTATAATCAAGGTATATTTTATTATAATTACAATAGTGAAATATATACTCCAATAAATATTGTAGAAAGTATAATTGATAAATAAAAGAATTTAGCTGAGAGGGCTCTAAGTAACTAAAAGGGAGGAGAGCTATAAATATAATTTTGACAGACAGCGACAGTCTAACTGAGAAGAGACGGTCTTTGTTAAGCTAAGTCTGACCTTGTGACCCTAGATAAAGACCGAGAAAAAAGAATTGGGGAATTAATTGGAATTAAATTAGAAGTGCAACACTGCCCTCTACAGGATAGTAAAAATAATGATTTATATTATCATTAATATTAACTGTGTGGCTATAATAAGCGGGGAAAAAGTTTTTGGTAAGTCAGTCGGAGATTGCCAGCCATCGGGACGCATCGCAATGCACTCAGACATCCATTACATATGACACTCTGAGCAACCGAGCAGACTCACACCACGATGCAGACAGATCCCAAGACATGAGGCAATCAATATTCTCACCAAATCTCTAACTCACATGCATTGATTATCTGATATCAATAATTTTCACATATTCCAAAACAAAGCATCACATAGAAATTCCAAGGCAGACTCATCAACATCCAAATGGACAGGTAATGTATGAAATAAGGAATTAATGTAAAAATATATTTGTAGAGATTTTTGCAACATAGACTGAGACTTCTCGGATAAGGTTAAGATCCAAATTCTAAGTATTTCTAATCTGCAGATGGAATATGAAGAGGTGGATATAAGGATTTATTCCTAAAGAAATGTTGCAAGATTGATACCAATATATATATTGAATTTGGAAATTACTGTGATTAAAATTAATAAGCAAGGAATTATATAACTACAAAATAAAAAGCAAAAGATTAGAAGTTTAATTCTCGAGATTAGGGGAGGATTCACTAAATAAGTTTTATACTTATCATCAAATTAGCTTATCTTTTGTTGATCTATGTAGCATAGATATATATATATCTATAAAGCTGGCTGGCTTAAACATTGTTTGCTGGGAATTGCATGTTGTATTAAGCAGAAATGTTTATTAACCATTTGTGTATTAGTTACTAACTGAGAAAATAGATGATATTAATCATATATGCAGTTACTAACCGGAGATACATAATTTGTGAAGCTAGTTTTTATATGTTGATGGAGTGTGGTTTATAATTGTTGTTTATGATATGAGATTTGAAATTCTTTTGTATACGTAATAAATATATATATATTTTTATCCGATTATTGATTATTGTATTTTTTAAAGCAAAACACAGACAATTAAAAGAATTCAGGATAATTTCTAAGAGATATAGACGATTGATATTTGTGTCTCGTATAAGTTTCTTATGAAATAATAATCCCTGATATATTGGAGACGACTGCCGAGGTAGGTCCAGTAAGTCCAATATAGACATATTGGAGGCTTGGCTGATAAATCCAATATATACAAACGTGTTGTATTCACGTGCAGAGATTATATCCGACAGGAGGAAATACACGATGGGGTCATCCTCCTCATTGACCAGGAAGACTCGGAAGCTAATGCCACCTCCAACCTATGCTGCATGGGCTCCCTTATCCTGCAAAGCCTGCTAAAGGACCCCAGGATTAATGCTATCAAGGAGAGGGATCATTACTGGTTGGCAACCCTTCCTGATCCACGATACAAGGGTAAAGTTGCAGAGCTCATCCTGCCCGCACAGAGGGAGCTTAGGATGAAAAAACTTGAGGACGCTCTAAAGCGACACTTGTGTAACACCTTTCCAGGCACTGGTAGGTTACCAAGTGATGACACAGGTGCTTCTGAGGCTGCGAATGATTAGAGGAATAGTGGTGAAGGCCGGGCCGCTTGACTGGTGCCTTTTTAATTTTCTTTGTCCACGACGCCCAGGGATGTCAAATGTAGGCACCCATTGCCAGCGTCTTCACCATATGGTGCAGGACTACCTAGGGGCAAGGGCAGACCTGGATACCTTTCCAGCAGATGATCCACTGGCTTACTGGGTGTTGAGATTGGATCACTGGCCAGAATTTAGCCAATATGCTATGCAGCTACTAGGTTGCCCTTCATCCAGCGTGCTTTCTGAAAGGACGTTCAGTGCTGCTGGAGGTTTTGTCACAGACAAAAGAGTGCGTCTGTCCACCGACTCAGTAGACCGGCTGACATTTATAAAAATGAATCAGTCCTGGATCAGCAGCTTTCAATCCCCTGATGCTGACGTAACGGAATATATCGGGGATGTCTTCTGTATTCACAAAACCTCCAGCACTGAACTCTTCTACAATACCACAAAAGGGTTACGGTGTGAAGGCTCTTGCTGCCACCAAAGGCACAATATTTGGCTGCACTGACGCCTTTACTAGATTCATATCTTTTTAATATAGGACCGCATGGTCCACCCCTGCACTCTACCACAATACCACACAGGGGTTACTGTATGATGGCCCTTGCTGGCCTGGCAACAAAGGCACAATATTTGGCTGCACTGACGTCTTTACCAGATTCATATCTTTTTAATATAGGACCGCATGGTCCACCCCTGCACTCTTCCACAATACCACAGAGGGGTTACGGTGTGATGGCACAGTTGCCGACACTAAAGGCTTAATTTTAAAGCACCTATTTTTACTTTCATCCAAAGCCTGCATAAGTTTCACCATAATTTAGTCAAAAATCACTAAACTTTTTCTGCGTATCCTAAAATGTCTCCTTTTTTAATACAGACTGCCGCCCCAAGCAGTTGTTTATGAATAGATTTAGGCTAGGGTCAGACGAGCGCAGTATTAACGTGCGTTTAGCCGCACTTAATCACGGCCGTGCTAGCAGCAAATGACGTCCAATGCCGGGCAGCATACGAAGAACGGCCGCACGAAAGTGCGGCCGCGCAACGCAAGAGGCAAACGAACGCATTTTATCAAGAACGTCAAACCGCTAGTACTGACGTACAGAGTGCGCTGCGTCCGCATAGCGGCGTGTGTGCGTGATTAGGAGAGGTCAGACGCTGCTAATGTCCAGCCAACATAACGTCCAGACGGAAAAAGTGTTTTATTGATGATCCGTACAAAATCACCGACGAAAATGCGCATCGTATGACCGCTATCGCGTATTCCGTGAAAAAATACGTCCATTCGTTCGAACGCACTTTTTCACGGACAACACGAAAAATGCGTTAGTCTGACCCTAGCCTAAAGGAAAACCATTTACCGTCATTTGAAAAGTCCTTTTTTTGTTTTTAAATGTTTCTGTACCTCCTACAAATCCGCCACTTCACGGGCAGATTACGGGTACCTCCTAGGCATGATATTTGAAGGAATTTTTCATTTTATTTTTAACCCTTATTTCATGGAAAACTCACTGTCCCTTTAAAAACTTATTTTTTTTACTTTTTGTCCTTGATTGCTGTCCCCCAGGGCACTACCCGGACCCCCATACACCTTGACTCCTCACTGACTCCTCTGTTCGATCAGGAACCCTATCTCTTCGTCACTGGAGCCAACTTGGCAGTATGCTGCAGCTGCTGGAGCAACATGAGTGCCAGTTATTTGTGTGTCACTGGCACCCCCTTCCTCTAGGTTCATTATCTCAGAGATTGAATCAGAGCACTGTAGTTGCTACGCATCCTCAAGCAGCATCTCACTGTCATTGCAGTCAAACAATTCAGCTGACTTCTCCGTGTGTGATAATGAGGCTACGGCAGGAGTAGCTGTGGACATAGAGGCTGAATTAGATTCTTTGGCAGCGGAGTAAAGCAGTAGTAAAGCAGGGACATGCACTCAGTGGAGGCATGGGAGGCACAGCCGCACCTGCCATTAAGTGATAAATTAATAAACTAAAAACAAACTCACCTGCTCCCCCGCTGTCAGCTCCGTCCTCTGCCACTGCAGGCATTAGTTTTCCCAGCCTACACAATTTGCATAGCAGGACGCTTCCCCGCTGCACTAATTGAGTAAACTGCTCAAGATGTGTGCAGCACACGTCAGAGATCACTGCTCATTAGTGCCGCACAGACTGACAGGCACTGATAGAGCATGGGAAAGCTTGGACCAATGGGAAAGCACCATTGGTCCAAGCCATTCCCAGAAAAACCTACATTAGAGGACTGCCTCTGATTGACAGGAAGTCTAGCAGTTAGACATGCCCCTTCCTGGCAATGATAGGCCAGGCAGCCCTCCAATGCAGGCTGTGAAAAGATTGCATGATGGACAACCCCTGACTGGCTGCATGGGGAGCTGCAGTCCAGGAGCCTGGCACAGGGGTGCCTTGCTCTGCCACAGCTGGGGATGCCCAGTTATACCCCAGGCTGGTTATTGTCTGCTAACTGGAGCTGGAAGAATGCACAACACATCTTCCCCCCAGGAGGGATCTGAGGGGGTGCAGCAGCAGGAAGCCCTCTTTGCCCAGCTGCAAAGGTAAGTGACCTCACGGGGGGGGAGAGGCCATGGCAATGGCTTTCCTCTGTGCTGATGTTCAGATAGTGCTTAGCTGCCAATCTGTATGATGTATTGTACCTCTAGCCAGGCTGCCTGGGGAGGGACAGGACAGGCCAGGTGGGGGACTCCGCAGATGCAAAGTTGTCAGCAAGACTCTCTCAACTCCTCTTCTACCAGGGCTGTCAGATCACAGCATGTGCTTCATGGGTCACTGGCTTTGGGCTGGGGTGTCAGATCTCCATTTTTCTCCATGTCAGTGCCTGAAAGTGCTGCCCTGCAGTGTGCAGAAGTCAGGTTGGGTCAGTGGCTTGCTTTCCCTTCAGTATAATATGAATGACGCAAAAATGTATAGGTGCTTTAAGGAAACCTAATGGATGTGGCCAGGCTCCTCTTAATAGTTTTGTTATAGGGGCAGCATATAGAGCGGTGTGTGTGTGTTCTTACAGTGACAGTCTCTTTACACACCCTTTCTTTCACGTGTGTGTGTTGTTTTTTTTTTTGCCAGGGGCAAGCGTTGGCTTAACTTATTTTAGGCTCAAAAAAAAATAAAAAATCATGGTTATTCAGAGAGGTGAACACCTTGAATTGGCAGGAAAATGAACAGCCAATTTGGAAAGTGAGATAAATGGGAGAATTTTTCTGGTTTGACTATTTTGACCTAGAATGTTCACTTCTCCAGTCATTCTCAAGGTTTTCACCTGTCTGAATAGCCCTGTATCAGGGTTATTCAGAGAGCGGTGAAAAGCAGGTGAATGACTGGAGAAGGGAAAATTCTAGGTCAAAATAGCAGATCATGAAAGGGAAAATTTTTCTGGTTTGGCTATTTTGACCTAGAATTTTCCATTCTCCAGTCATTCTCCTGCTTTTCACCTCTCTGAATAACCCTGTATGAAAACAAGTCCAGGTACAAGGACCCAGGACTGTAGATTCTTCATTTTTAAGAAGTCTTTACCAATGCAATTTAGAAGGTATATTGTAAGATAATTGTTCTGTATAAAGGTCTGTGGGAACAGAATCGGCTTCCAGTCAGTCCTTACTCGCAGTGTCTGTCCTTCTGATGTACTAAATGCCTGAAGCCTCCTCTTTGGGAGCTAGAATGTTTTTTGGCTGTTTTGCATTTGTATATCTGGCTCTAATACTAACCAGTGCCTCACCAGCCACTGACCTCACCGCACGTCACTGCTGTAAAGCACTACAAGCCTGGCTGGCAGAAGGCTCGGAGGATGGCCTGATTAGCCAATCCACCAAATCCTCTGTATTCTGCTGCTGTTTAAGATGGCCAGCACCAGTTAGAAAGGACAAGCGTGCCCCTGCAGAGGATGCACCACGTCCACGACGACCAAGGCACAGCCTCCCGACACAGAGGCACTGCTTGCCCTCTTATCTGTGCCTGGGAGCGTCTGCCTGTCCTTTTTTGGTCTTTCTGACATGGTGAGTGATATATAGATTAAAGATATACAGAACTCTGATTCAACTCTGGTATAAAGATTTCCAGAACTCTGGTATAACTCAGTGAGACACCCTGATAGCTGGCAGCCAGTGACAAGACAAAGATTACAATTCCCAAAAACCTCCTATAAATCAGTGAGCCCCCCTGATGGGTGGCAGTGAGAACACAAAGATTATCACAATTCCCAGATATTTTGTATAAATGACTGACCCCCAAAATACTTGGTGGCAGTGAGAACACACAGATTACCACAATTCCCAGATATTTTGTAGAAATTAGATCCCCAAGTGAGAACACACTGATTACCACAATTCACAGATATTTTGTAGAAATGACTGACCCCCAAAATACTTGGTGGCAGTGAGAACACACAGATTACCACAATTCCCAGATATTTTGTAGAAATGAGTAGGGATGAGCTGTTTGGTTTGATCAGTTCGGAGTTCGACTCGAACATTGGGCGTTCGAAAGTTTGGGAACTTTTTGGCGTGTTCGGTTCGAGTTCGGAAAAAAATAATTGAAAAAAGTATAAAAAATGCTTAAATACTAAAAAATCTAGAAATAAAGGGACTCTTTACTGCAGAATATTATAAGCAATGGTTTATTAGATATATTCTCACCTCTAAATGACCTGTGCTTACAGCAGGGCCCTCAAACGGCATAAACAACAGGTATTAATTAGTGACAAAAGGTGTATCTGTGTTGGGCGCTGCCTGCATCTGAATATAACACACTGATTGGGTGTAATAATTGTAGGACGAAAGAACCAAAAAATTGGGTGGTTATAGGGTATTACTCCTTATGTGCAGTATACTGATCGTATAGGGAATCAGATTGGGAAAATAAATCAATATTATACAATAATTCAAAGGCCATCTAGTGGTTAAATTCAGCATTGCGGCAAAACAGGTATCAAGGTTGAACAAAGGTTCCTCAGTGTTCTACTGCCGTCTAGTGGCTCAGTCCTATATTGCAATCAATGTTGAAAAGGGTAAATCGCTGGTCCTCTCTCTTCTTTCGTTAAACACAGAGAGAGGGTATACATAGCGCAAAAATGTATCAGAGATTGCGATGTTGAAAATAAGAACGTTTGATCAACTCACGTGGTCCAGAGCCTATTGGGGGTGTCAGGCTCAGACTTTCTCACTACCAGTCAATTGAGGTGACTGGATCCCTTCTTTTTTGATCCCTTCTGTACTGCTGCAAAGAATTTTCCTGTGGTCCCTGGGTCCTCTGGGCTGGTGGTCCAATGGTAGATGTGGGGCTACCGGTGGTCTACCTCCTTGTCCTCAGGAGTAAACACAGGATTCAGAGTATATGGGTAAAAAAGGGGATTATTTTAGAAGATCAATACAGGGTATATAAAATAAAAGGGTGGTGGGGTAGTCCAGGACGCGTTTCGCCTTCCAGCAGAAGAGGCCTAGAAGGCAAAACGCGTCCTGGACTACCCAACCACCCCTTTTATTTTATATACCCTGTATTGATCGTATAAATAAATCCCCTTTTTTTTACCCATATACTCTGAATCCTGTGTTTACTCCGGAGGACAGGGAGGTAGACCACCGGTAGCCCCACATCTACCATTGGACCACCAGCCCAGGGACCACAGGAAAATTCTTTGCAGCAGTACAGAAGGGATCAAAAAAGAAGGGATCCAGTCACCTCAATGGACTGGTACAGTGAGAAAGTCTGAGCCTGACACCCCCAATAGGCTCTGGACCACGTGAGTTGATCAAACGTTCTTATTTTCAACATCGCTGTCATGGAGCTGATGTAACGCTCCATGCTTCAAACCCCAAGAGACTTTATGTTCATTTATATCGTGTGTTTTTAAATATATTTTACATCGTTTGGTTTTTAATTTAGTTTAGTGTAAAATGGCGTAGCTTTGGTTTTAAAAATACTTATATTCCTGTAGGTAAATGTGTTTTTGTGTAACAGTAAACAAGCTTTACTGCTGTGTAATTTATGCACCAGGGCTTTTCACATTAGCTAGCATGTTTAATTCAAGGGATCTCTGATAGTGTGTGTTTAATCTGATGTGTTAGAACAATGGATATACAAATGTTGTTTGAGCTGAAAGGCTAAAGAATGTAAAGAATGTTTATTGTAAATAACTGACCTAATGTAAATAGTATGGGTATGCAAATTATGACTGTTGGACTTCAGCATAAATGGTGGTTGTTCATTAAAAAGTCAGAACTCTCAGAGCTCAGAGAGAGAGGATCCTGTTTTAAAGCATACAGCCGCGCCTGGTGTCTTTATTACAAACTACGCTACACTCCACACTCACCCTCAGAAGGCAGAGAGTGGCCTTCTGGAGATTCCTAACGGCTCCAGGGCAGAGGAACAGAAGCAGGCAGGTCAAGCCGCTCGAGGCGCTGAGGACAGCGCTCCCAGTAGCCGGGCTGATGGCAACGAAGGGGTGTCTGGAGAGCCAGGACAGACGGAAGGGAACGGTTCCTTCACAATCGCAATCTCTGATACATTTTTGTGCTATGTATACCCTCTCTCTGTTTTTAACGAAAGAAGAGAGAGGACCAGCGATTTATCCTTTTCAACATTGATTGCAATATAGGACTGAGCCACTAGACGCCAGTAGAACACTGAGGAACCTTTGTTCAAACTTGATACCTGTTTTGCCGCAATACTGAATTTAAGCACTAGATGGCCTTTGAGTTATTGTATAATATTGATTATTTTCCCAATCTGATTCCCTATACGATCAGTATACTGCACATAAGGAGTAATACCCTATAACCACCCAATTTTTTGGTTCTTTCTTCCTACAATTATTACACCTAATCAGTGTGTTATATTCAGATGCAGGCAGCGCCCAACACAGATACACCTTTTGTTTCTACATTACCAGCAGGTGTGTAACACTGCTTTTTTATCTGAGTGAGGCAGCAGCCCGCATCTTTCTTACTGGCGCCACCCCAAGGATTACCCTCCCTGATTTTTATCTAGGTGTTAATTAGTGTTTGGAAATAACATCTGCTTCTAATTAGTCTGGTCTCATGAATTTGATACATTGCCTTCAGACTGGGTGTGGATCCTGCACATGTATGAACTCTGTATGCTTCTGAATTCTAAGAAGTGTTCATTTTTACTACATGATCCTCTGATGCTGTTTAACCCCTTAAGGATCAGGGCTCTGTAAAGCCAATCATTAACTTGGCAGATTCATAATATGTCATTATTATATGTATACATCATGTCCTGTCTGTATATAACAAAATATGCAATAAAATAGGATTTTTCAATAATTTACAACGTGTAAAGTTTTTTTTTTTTCACATTTTAACATGCGAGCAACTGCGGTTATATTTTGTATGGGGTACGCTTGTTAAAATTAGAAATGGGGTCTCGTTACATTTTTTTGGGGAAAATTACGTGATTTTTTTTATCAAACGCACCGCATACAAAAATCGTTAGTGCAGCATCATTGTTCACATTATAATTGAAATGGGAACAATATTGCTGCAATAACAAATATATTTTAATTTTTTTTTAAAAACTTTTTACATGGTCATGTTTGGTATCGTTGGAAAAGCCATGCTCCGGCCGATCCAACAGTTCCAAACATTAACCCCTAGCTGCCACGGATTTTGGAGATAGGGGGTTCCAATGAACCCCCTAACTCCAGGACTGATGTCATTGTGCTATGCACGATGACACCAGTCATCAGGGGGCATTCCCGGAAGCTTGGATGTCGGCCAGCTCTGGGAGAGGATCACGATTTGGCGCTTTTCGGTGCCGAATTGTGATCCGGCACCCAAGGGGTTAAATGCAGGCACGGTTTGAAAGGGCAGGCTGTGTGGGTCTCTGATGGCGATGTTTCTATATATCTTACAAGTCCGTCACTTGACGGGCAGGTTATGGGGACCTCCTAGGCACGGTATTTGAAGGAATTTTTCATTTTCATTTTTAACCCTTATTTTATGGAAAACTCACTGTTCCTTTAAAAACGTCTTTTTAAACTTTTTGTCCTTGTTTCCTGTCCCCCAGGGCACTACCCGGACCCCCATACACCTTTTATAGCAAATATCTTGCATATATGCCCTCTTGCAGTGCACTCTAAAAACCGAACTTTTGAGTCCCATTGACTTGCATTGAGTTCGGTTCGAGTTCAAGTTCGAACTCGAACTTTTGAAATTGTTCAAATGCGAACCAAACACGGGTGTTGGGCTCATCCCTAGAAATGAGACCCCCAAAATACTTGGTGGCAGTGAGAACACACAGATTAGAACAATTCCCAGATATTTTGTAGAAATGAGACCCCCCCCCCAATAGCTGGTGGCAGACTGGCAGTGAGAACACACACTAACAGAACAATCTCCTCTCAAAAAACACGTGCTGAAGCGCTGTGTGAAGCCTTATATAGTGTGCTGTGGGACTTAGCTCTGTGAGCCCATGATTGGGCAAAATTTGCCCAATCAGCACTCTGAGCCGTGATTGCATAGTCTTGAACCTGTCTTGCACCTGACCTGTGGTCAGGTGCAAGGCTGTAGCCAATTACAAGCTTCAGGCCAGTGAAAAAGTGCATTGTGGTGCATTGTGGGCGAACATGCGGCGAACACGCGGAAATGTTCATAGTTCGCGAACGGGCGATGTTCGAATCGAACTCCGAACCGAACAGTTCATCCCTATTCTCTAATAAGTAAAGCTCCTGTGAAACAACACCAAAATCCAATCTTCTACAGTTCCACTTGTATCTATTAATGCTAGACACAGTTATACATGTATTAATAGTAGAGTGTGAACTCCAGTATAGATTACCAAAGTTGGTGGCACATCACAAGCAAAAAACACCTAGACTTTTGTATATATATATCTAATAAAGCGTGACATAAACCTCCTATATGGGTCCCAAGCATGAGTATATTCTGCAAATACAATGCTTCACTTGTTTGCACAAAGGTAAAATACAGAAAAGCCGGTAAAGGTTCATTAATGTACGTTCTTCAAAAGTCGTTGAAGTTAAGTAGTTCTAGTACATACTGGTCATAGAAAACCTGGGTAAATAGGCCGGTCCTCCTTGGTTTCCTAAGGGTTTACTGCCACCTGGTGGCTAAGATCATGAATGTGTACTCTTCGTTGCAACCAGTCCTGTCTTCTGTCACCGAGGTCTTTCACCTCGAAGACACAAGCAGGACAGTGGCCAAACCATAGTGCGTACTGTATTAAAACGGTTCAATTGAGGAAAGAAGTGTAGATACACTTAAGTGGTTGGTAGCCAAACTATGCATTAGCTCGATTTCTGTGCATCTTTGGCCTATAAAGGAGGCCAAAATCCCTTCTTTGATCTTCTCCTTCCTTAGGTCCCGTGTGGTGGGTCTGCACGGCCTCTGTTCCCATTGGCTGGATTAATTCAGTTCCAAACGAGTGTGGTTTCACTTACAGGGTGAAAAAGGATAATGCTGGAGGCAGTGGTACAATCAAAATAAAAGGGGATTTATTGGTTTCAATATAAAAAATGTGGTAAACAGAATCAAATAAAAACAGATCCAATGAGTAAAATCGGTAGGGTGTCTCCATAATGCGTTTTGCCAGTGGCAATACTGGCCTCTTCAGCTAAGTAAAATAAAGCCCACTACAAATAAAGAGGCCATAAAGCTAGCTTGGGAGTATGCTGGATTGGAGATACTAGCACAATACTGGACCCTCCCTGGAAACTGATATAAGGAATAAAAGGCAGTGTGGAAACATTGCAAGTATCAAATTTAATGAACAGAAACAGGCCATCAAGGATCTGTGGGTATAGGAAAGTATGAGAAAACACACAGCCTTTAGGAAGAGCCCTATCAGGAACAAACAATACAGGCTTTGTAGTGATTGTGGACGAATTGTGTCATAAATCATCATATTTAATTATATTGAGGCAGTGGTGTATTTTGGCCTAGGCCGACAAGGCCTAGGCCTAGGGCGGCACTTTCCAGGGGGCGGAAGCCCGCACCGGGTGGCCCCACCCCCCAAAAAAAAAATAATTAAAATTAATTTTTGCAAAGTATTTTACCAGGAAGGATACATTGAGATTTCACTAATTTTCAAGTATGTCCTGGGTAGGCAAGGCCTAGGCTTTCACTTTCCAGGGGGCAGCAAAAAACCTCACCACTAAATGGGTTACTCACAGAGCACCGAAATGACGCCAACATTTTGGTGTTCTGTAGTTCCCTGCACTTCGGGGAATAAAATTTCCCCACCCTGCTGTGCATTCACCGCACGGTCCCCAAAGTGCATGGAGTCGGCCGCTGAATGCGGCCACCGCAAACCCGTGGCCTGCTGTATTCAAAAGAACTACTGAACAAAAATGTCTTGAATTTACATATAAGATCCTATGATTGATAATAAAAAGTTCTGTTACAGAAAAACCGCTATTAAAAAAAAAAGGGGGGGGATTTTGCCAAAGAAAATCTGAAATGACTAAAAGGTAATAAAAAAAATCTAAAGACTTTTTACTGCAGATTAAAATAATAAATGGTTTATTAGATATTGCATAAAAACGGGAGTTTTTTAACATTGAATCTATGGGGTTCGCCTGAATAAATCTGAAACCACGAACATCAGGGCATTTCACTGCCAATTCTCTGCTGTTTGGTGTTCTCTGAATAGATTAACCATTACTTCTCTATGGGGGATTTACACTGCCTTCAAACAGCACCGTACTTGCTGGCAGTTCGCCAAACTTGTGTGTGAGCATATCACAGAGCAGTGGTGTACTTAGGGGAGGGGCGGGCCGCCCCAGGTAC
The DNA here is from genome assembly GCA_009667805.1 of Leptobrachium leishanense. Taxonomy (NCBI): domain Eukaryota; kingdom Metazoa; phylum Chordata; class Amphibia; order Anura; family Megophryidae; genus Leptobrachium; species Leptobrachium leishanense. Next base: position 164,407,155 of record CM019064.1, read on the forward strand.
CAGTGATTATTGGGGTGTCATTAGGGGGTACTAGGAGGTACCACTGTCACTGTGTCAGCTTTGAGTTGTAATCTCAAACAACAAGCAGCAGAGCAGGGCGTTTGCATACAGAATAAAATCGAATAGAATAAAAATCCCCCTCTCCTCCCTTCATAGCTCCTCCCCTGTCCCGCAGCAGCTCTAGGAGAGGGGAGGGGAATGTGATTTGTGTGCAGAGAGAAGAGGACAGTAAACGGTAGGTAAAGGGGGGTATCAGGCAGAATACGAAGCCCTGTCTGCTTACTGCTGTTTAAAGTGGACCTTTCCTTAACCAGCACTGCAGTGATAGAAATTTTTCATTGAGCTGCCTGGCTCCTGGTGAGGCTGCGTGCGTGCATGTCACGCGGTCTGGACAGTCAGGTGGTACTCTCAGTACCACCTGACTGGCTGAACCATGTGACACGCACGCACACAGCTGCCCGCCCATTTATTAACACGGACTCTCACTCTATTCTGGACTGAACACCCACCGGGAAGGGAATCAAAGCACCCTCTGGCAGTGGCACCCCACTGCTGACAAGATGGCTCCACGCACAGGCACAGCTGCGATCCTAACGTGGCCTGGAGGGACCTCCTGCTGAGTCTGTACACAGTCCCTGCTGACTCTGCACACAGCCCTACCGTGGACGGAGGCCGGTAAATATAGACTAAATAATTGCTGTGTGCTCATATTCACTCGGTTTGCTGGAAGTTTTATTGCAGTGGATTCTGATACACTCATACACACCGCACATTGCAATGCTGGGAGATTTATTGCTGTGGCTTGATACACTCATACACACTGCACATTGCATTGCTGGAATTTTTATTGCTGTGGATTCTGAGATACACACTGCATATTACTGTGAGTATTATTGCCCTGGAGCTCTGTGATATGCTCATACAGTGCACATTTCTGTGGGTTTTATTGCTGTGCAGCTCTGATATGCTCATACACAGTGCCCATTTCTGTGGGTTTTATTGCTGTGCAGCTCTGTGATACGCTCATATGCAGTGCACGTGGATTTTATTGTTCAACCAATTAGAGTGGCTGTGATCCAGTATACTTGACGAAATGGTATACAAAATATACAAGTAGGCACTTGGAAATTCACTTTTAATATAAAGAGAGGAAAAGGTGGAGCTTAAAGAGGAAGGGTGGGGATTAACCAGGAAGAGTCCTTGACAGGAAGGGGTGCCTCAAACTTAAATTAGGGGTGCACGAGTTTAGTCAGGCCTAGGGCAGCACAAAACCTAAATACACCACTGTATTGAGGGTTATACCAAAGAGGGAACAATAGAGGCAGTGTGAGACTTGTTGCCCTCTGTGGCTAGCTGACATCATTAAGCCAGCCTACTCTAGAGTTTACCTCATGGTCACTACCACTGGGATAAAGGTGTATACATTGTTGGTGGGGGGAGACAAGACTCTAGTCCAACCCTGTTTGGATTCAACCTGGAGTTCAGAAAGAGATCAGCCCTCTTTGTTGATTTGGCTTGGACGTGAGAGCACATGGCTTGCCATCTGCTGTATTTTCCTGGATTTGGTAAATGAATATTGCTCGTTGATCTCTTTGTATATCACTGTACCTATGCTGAGTATTTGTGTTATTGCAGTGTCCAGGGTTTAGTTTAATGTTTTAATGTTTTTCTGTTTATCCTATTTTAAGTAAATCCTTTATACTCATCTCTGTGTTTGTGTCGTCACTCGCTACTCAATTTCTCACACTATCGGCTGGTATTACTTTTATCTTAAATTGAGTTTTCATTACAGGCTTGAAAACAAAAAAAACGAAAAACAACTAAAAAAATTTCTATCAACCCAGAAAAAGCAGTTTCCAGAGCACGGATTAAAGGGTCCCTAAAACATAAAGAACTAAAGGAACATCTCTATTGGCTCAACGCATTTCCCTGGTATAAACCAGCATCATCAGGAGCAGAGAGTGCAGCCTAGTTATCCTTCCTCTCTAGTTAGCCTCTCAAGCCTATGCAATAACAAGTCTTGAAGGGGGCTGCCCAGGTATGGTTCAGGAACCTGACATTACTCCACCTTTTAAGGAGTGACCTCCGGGCACTTTTAATGTCTTTGAAAACTTGAAGGTCAGAGCTCCGGACAACTGTCCCATTGGACAGGGGTAGGGGTGTCACAGTGATAAGACCTTCTGGGGTGGAGATGGTAGTGCCAATAGATTTTACAGCAGCTTGGACATGGACCCAGGGCCGGCGCTTAGCGTAAGGCAGGTCAGGCGACTGCCTGGGGCGGGCCCGCTGGGGGGGCAGAGATTCACATTAATTTTGGCCACCCAGAAGCATGAAACACCTTGTGCAAAGATGCAGAAGGTGCTTTATACCAGTGCTCCCCAGGCTGATCTGTGTGTGGGGGACATGCAGGGGTAAAAAGAACAATAAACTGACGTTGTTTTTTCTTATCTGCCGTTGTGCGCAGGGGGGAAGCGGGGAAAGACATGGTGGAGGGGGTGGAGCTGTGCAGAGGCAGAGCAGAGGAGGGAGCCTAGGAGGGGCGGAGCTCCAACGTGCACCTGTCACATTACACCAGGAAGGGAGCTGTGAAATTTGAAATGTGCTGCTTAGCATCTGAAGACACCAGGCAGCATCTATTCAGTGACCCTGTCTGATTAATCTGACAGGTAATGTGCCAAAGGTGCATTTACCTCCCTGAAATGGACAACACACACACACCCACCACTCCCAGTCAGCAAACACACATCAATCACAGCCAGCATACACACACACACATTACTCCCAGCCAGCTTTCACACACACTCTCAGCCAGTACACACACATAACTCCCAGCCAGCACACACACACTCACAAATAGCCAGCGCACACACACATCACTCCCAGCTAGCTTTCACACACTCCCAGCCAGCTCACACAAACACATCAATCCCAGCCAACACACACCACACACAATCACTCCCACACACCCCCAGCCAGCACACATCACTCCCAGCCAGCTTTCACACACTTACAAACAGCCAGAACACACATCACATATCTCCCAGCTATCGTTTGCACGCTCACACGTCACATCTCTCACAGCCAGCTCTTGCATACACATCTCTCACAGCCAGCTTACACTCACAGCCGCCTCCCACACATCCCTCACACATGCAACACACCAAAGCTAGCTCACACACACACATACTCACAGCCAGCTAATACACATCACAACACTCACACATACAATAAATCATTCAGAGATAGCTTGCACGCTCACACAATCATAGCTGACACTCACATGCATCACTGACTGGCAGCTCAAACATAGTCAACCCACTTCACTGCCAGGCTGCTCACACACACTCTTAAGCCACAGACAGCACCACACTCAGTCCTATCTCGCTCACTGCCACACACTCAATTATTGTCCTATACATGTAGCCCCACACAGTCATACGACGCGCACATGCATGCACATGTCAGCTTATTGGGAGAGGGGGCGGCAAAATGCTCCTTCGCCTGTGCACTTAAAATTCCTTGCACCGGCCCTGCATGGACCTTCCTCTGAAGTGCCCTTGCTCTTGTTTTGGCGGTTTAACAGGATTGGTTCCACACAGGTAAGTAGCCGGATTCTCACATATAACACTCTCCTCCAGGATTCACATTTCTTCCCCATCACTGGATTCCAGAGGTGAAGAGGTGATCGCCCCTACATCTCTTGCTTGTTGTCCTGGGGGGTCCTTGAAGATGCCGAACAGTCTGAAGTCCAGATGTGGGCTGAATTGGATCTTGTGCTGACTGTATCCCACTGTCAGACTCAAGGGATTCCCAGTCCTCCAACCCCGAGCCATGAGTGGAGTGACATGGTGAAGATGGTATGCCTTGCTGGCTGAGGGTGATGGGAGTCGTATCTTGGGTTTGGCTAGTTAAGATCTCCATAGGATCTGACTCCATGGGGAGAGATGGTTCATAGTGCATGGGATCAGGCTCTATAGGCACGATGTTCTCAGTCTCCATGGGAATGGCTGGTTCTTCCTCTTCTGAGCTGGTCACTTGGAGCATATTCAAGCATAAGGGGTCTCCTAGGAGCCAGCTTTGGTCGGGTGCTTGTTTTAGTACCGTAGGTCTCCTGGGGGCCAGTTTGGACACAGAGCGCTCCCTAGGATGCGGATTATGCAGAGTGCAGGTTTCGGTACCGGTCAGTGGCGTAACTAGAAACCTGAGGGCCCCGGTGCAAGAATCCATGAAGGGCCCCCCCAACCCCCCCCCCAAAAAAGATCCATATTTTTTACCTTTTTTTTCTGCAATATAAAAAAGTTAGTATTGCCCCCAGCTCACATGGACATATATTGCCCCAAGACCACACATGGATATATTGCCCCAGCTCATGGATATACTGCCCCAGCTCATGGATATACTGCCCCAGCACATGGATATACTGCCCCAGCACATGGATATACTGCCCCAGCTCATGGATATTCTGCCCCAGCTCTGACCCCCAGCTCTGACCCCCAGCTCATGGATATACTGCCCCAGCTCTGACCCCCAGCTCATGGATATACTGCCCCAGCTCTGACCCCCAGCTCATGGATATATTGCCCCAGCTCTGACCCCCAGCTCATGGATATTCTGCCCCAGCTCTGACCCCCAGCTCATGGATATATTGCCCCAGCTCTGCCCCAGCTCATGGATATATTGCCCCAGCTCTGCCCCCCAGCTCATTGATATACTGCCCCAGCTCTGACCCCCAGCTCATGGATATACTGCCCCAGCTCTGACCCCCAGCTCATGGATATACTGCCCCAGCTCTGACCCCCAGCTCATGGATATACTGCCCCAGCTCTGACCACCAGCTCATGGATATACTGCCCCAGCTCTGACCCCCAGCTCATGGATATTTGCCCAGCTCTGACCCCCAGCTCATGGATATACTGCCCCAGCTCTGACCCCCAGCTCATGGATATATTGCCCCAGCTCTGCCCCAGCTCATGGATATATTGCCCCAGCTCTGCCCCCCAGCTCATTGATATACTGCCCCAGCTCTGACCCCCAGCTCATGGATATATTGCCCCAGCTCTGACCCCCAGCTCATGGATATATTGCCCCAGCTCTGCCCCAGCTCATGGATATACTGCCCCAGCTCTGACCCCCAGCTCATGGATATATTGCCACAGCTCTGCCCCCCAGCTCATGGATATATTGCCCCAGCTCTGCCCCACCAGCTCATGGATATACTGCCCCCATGGAAAAAAAGGGGAAGAGAACAGCGCTAATACAACTACCCACTATAGTGGGAGGAAAACACCACAAAGAGGGAAATCGTACCCCAAAATGCGTGTAAATGAAAAGGTATATAACAGGAATAATAACCTGAAGATATTGCAGTCCAATATGAACCGTGAAGGTCAATGCTCATACAATAAAAAGAGAAAACATACACATGGTGAAGTACGTCCACATATAAAAATCAGATGAATATGTGGAAAAATAAAACTCACATATGGTGGAGCCTGTGAAACATAGGCTCAATACAATCGCAGTGGGTCCCTTCAGGATGACCCCGTCCCGTCTTCGTGAAGAACTGGAACTTACTCGCATGGGCCACACATGAAATGAAGCAAGAACATACCATGGTACAGCATTGTAAACCACTAGACAAATAGATGGGATAGCTGCAACACTTACGTGGTTAAGAGCCTGTGTAAATACACTGGCTCTGTAAAAGCGCCTGGGTGTAGATAGGATTACACCAAACCCCTTTCACTGGATAAAAATAGTAGACAGATGATCCACTAATAAAAATCGTTTTAATACATAAATAAAAAGGATAGATAATTCCAAAACGCGTTTCGTCGCTAACGCAGCTTCATCAGTTGGTATCCAAAAAATATAATATATCAATACAATCAAGCATACATTTATAATGACACTCATTAATACTGCACGTCCCAGGTGTATTCGGCCGGCGGCATTTCCGGTCCTCTCTGCACTCCAGCCTGGTCTATGGGACTTCCGGAATCCCCGCCGGAAGGGGAATGACGTAATTCACTGCGTGGGAGCGGGCGCATGCGCCGTAAGACCCGGCCATCGATCTCCCATCCATACGTTGTTTACGTCCTACTGGGCTGCGTGGATGCCACCGCTAGGGTGACACTGCACACCTCCGCAAAAGAGTCCACCAGAGTATATGTAAATAGCGCAGGTCCTTATATAGAGAACATATCTCATCAGGACATGCAGTCCTCCACATAACAAGTCCCAATGGCAGGAAAAAGACATGTGGAAAAAAGAGAAAAACATAAAAACGAATCATAAAAACGAATCATAAAAATAAATGAGCCATACAAAGGACAAGCATATCCAATATAGGAGACAAGCCCATCATGTAACATTACAGAGACATGTGGTACAGCATATCCATATACATATACACAAATGAGGCAATAGACAAAGAAAGGCATGTATACATATACACATATATGGTCCTCTAAATGCCACCCATTACAAGGCAAACGTAGGATCCCATCAAGACCCACATAATGGGACCAACCCTGGGACGAATATCACAGAGGTACTGGTGATCTGCCAATAATGGGATAACAGGCAAAGAGACCGTATATATAAATACATACCGGTACATTCTCCATTATTAAAAAAGACACAAACCCCTAATCAGGATGCATAAGAAATGTACACCCATAATCATAAAAAGTGACGAATCTCGAAGTCGCTGTTCAGGCCAGCAGGAATCAGGGTGCCGCACTCAAAGATGAGCCTCATTTCCTCCTTAGCCAGAGTGAGGTCCAAATCACCCCCCCTCCAGCTCCTCCTAACTTTCTTGAGTATGCAGAACTCTAATCCCGCCGGATCTTGGGCATGTATTGCTTAAAGTGTAAGGATAGGCTGTGTAGCTCGTACCCTTTCCTTATATTACGGAGGTGCTCCCCCAATCTAATAGATAAAGATCTCGACGTCCTCCCAATATAGTTTAACCCACATGGGCACGTAAGACAGTAAACAACATATTTAGAGGCACAATTGAGTATACCCCTAATATGTATATTCTTACCACCTATAGTAACATCATGAATTTTCTTATCTTTACAGTGGTTCTTACAGCCCAAACACGTCCCACATTTATAGAAACCATCCCTAACCCCTGATATACGGACTGCTTTACCCTTATTCCCTACAAAAGCACTATTCACCACAATATCCTTAAGATTTTTAGCACCCCTACAGATGAAGTGGGGTCTATCGGGAATAATATCCCGTAAAATAGGGTCCTGCCTCAAGATCTCCCAATATTGGCGAATAATAGCCCTAATACCCCTATTGCCTACACTATAGTCAAAGATAAAGGGGACAGTAGAAGTGTCCTGTGGTACGGAATCACCCCGGGCACGGTAAACCATAAGGGTACTCCTATCAATAGTTCCGACTTCCTCCACAATATGATTAACAGAACTCCTGTCATAGCCCTTTTCAACAAAGGCACTAGTCAATCTCTCCGCCTGCTGATGATATTCTTCCGAATCTGTGCAGTTACGCTTCATTCTGAGCATTTGCCCACATGGTACTCCCTCAAGCCAACATGATAAATGTCCACTATTGAGGTCAATGAAGCTATTAACGTCAGTAGGTATACATGCCTTTCTTTGTCTATTGCCTCATTTGTGGTATATGTATTGTGGAGAAGCAGGTACTGCGGGCACAGCAACGTGGGTTTTCTAAGCGTTTTTTATTTGCAGCAGCAAAGGGGTTTTCCACAAACAGAGAAAATAAACAACAAAAAAAAGAAATCCTGTTCCCTATTGGGAGGCTAACTGACAACAGACAAACCTGTCTACTCCTGGGCCCACTAAACGGGTTCCCCCAGTAAAACAAAACACACTTTCCAATATAACAGATTCCTTACTTTTTCACCACAGTCTCCAACTCCTTCCTCCTTCCTCCTTCCTCCTTCCTCCTTCCTCCTTCCTCCTTTCTCCTTTCTCCTTTCTCCTTCTGTCTCCAAACCCCTCAATGAACTGGAAGGAACTGAGACTTCTTATAGGGAAGGGTGGGGCAGCTGTGGTGAATGAGCAATCACTCAGTTAACCCTGAACTGGGAAGGTGGCTACTTCCAGCCTTCTACTCAGGTACCGGCCCTCACATAGCCTGCCCCGAGTGAACCCGTCACACATCCCCCTCCCCAGCGCAACACCAGGGTGAGAAGCGACCACAGCGGAGAGCCCATGGGCCCGAGACAGCGCATCGGCGTTGCCGTGGAGAAGGCCCGCCCTGTGCTGCACCACAAACTTGAAGGGCTGCAAGGAGAGGAACCACCGAAGGATCCGGGAATTGCGGTCCCGGTTACTGTGCATCCACCTCAGAGGGGCATGGTCGGTGACCAGGGTAAACTGCCTGCCCAGTAAATAGTACCGTAGCATCTCTGTGGCCCATTTAATCGCTAGACACTCCTTCTCGATCACGGCATAGCGTTGTTCCCGGGGCAGCAGTTTCCTGCTCAGGTAAAATACCGGATGCTCCTCACCATCCACATACTGCGAGAGCACAGCCCCCAAACCAACCTCTGAGGCATCCGTCTGCAGGAAGAACTCAGTCCCGAAGTCCGGTGCCACGAGGATGGGCCGGTCACATAACGCAGAGCGCAGATCGCCAAAGGCCTCCTCAGCCTTACCGTCCCATCTCACCATATCGGGGCCTTTGCCTTTAATAAGGTCGGTTAGCGGCGCCGCCCTAGTCGCAAAATGGGGTATGAATCGGCGGTAGTAGCCGACAATCCCTAGGAAGGCCTCACCTGTTTTTTTCTAAGAGGTTGAGGCCAATTCCGTATTGCCTCCACCTTATGGACTTGGGGTTTCACCGATCCCCTCCCAACCACATAGCCCAAGTACTTAGCCTCCGCCAGCCCAATAAAACACTTGGGGGGTTGGCTGTTAGACCGGACCTTCTGAACGTGTCGAGCACAGCCTCAACCTTCGGCAGATGGGACTCCCAATCCGTGCTATGGATGACGACGTCATCCAGGTATGCCGCAGCGTACTGGACGTGAGGCCTGAGCAGCTTGTCCATGAGCCGCTGGAAGGTGGCTGGGGCTCCATGAAGGCCAAAGGGCATAATTCTGTAATGAAATAACCCGTCTGGGGTGGCAAAGGCGGTTTTCTCCCTGGCCCTTCCGGTTAGGGGTATCTGCCAATACCCTTTCGTCAGATCAAGAGTCGAGAGGTATCTGGCCTTTGCCAATCTCTCCACCAGCTCATCCACACGGGGCATGGGATAGGCATCGAACTTGCTGATTTCATTCAACTTCCTGAAGTCGTTACAAAATCTGGTAGAGCCGTCTGGCTTTGGCACCAAAACGATGGGGCTGGACCAATTACTGTGGGATGGCTCAATGACCCCAAGCTCTAGCATTTTCTTGACTTCTAGTCTGACTGCCTCTCTTTTGGCTTCCGGTATCCGGTAGGGTTTCAGTCTGATCGCTACACCGGGTTCGGTCACAATGTCGTGGAACACGTCATGTGTTCTACCCGGTACCGGTGAGAACACATCCCTATTCCTCTCGACCATTCGGTTGACTTCCTCTACCTGGCAAGGAGTCAGCTCAGGGGAAATAGCCACCCCCGGCTCTGGGGCCTGAGGACCGGACTGGGCATGGCCGGTCTGGGACACGCAGGCCTCTCTGTCTTGCCATGGCTTCAGGAGATTGACATGGTAGATCTGCTCCTTCTTCCGGCGGTCAGGCTGCCTAATCCTGTAGTTAACAGGGCCTGTCTGTTCCAGGACCTCATATGGTCCTTGCCAATGAGCCAGAAGTTTGCTTTCTGCAGTCGGGACCAGTATCATCACCCTGTCCCCTTGCGAGAACCGTCTTGCGGTGGCCTTCTGGTTATAGATATGGGATTGGGTCTCCTGTGCCCTTTCCATATGCTGGCGTACCAGGGGGATAACCCGAGCCATCCGCTCGCGTATGTCTACAACATATTGTATCGGGTTGGTTCCGGTCACTCCCTGCCCCTCCCAGGTTTCCCTGAGTATATCCAGCAGACCACGTGGGTGCCTGCCATATAGGAGTTCGAACGGAGAGAAGCGGGTCGAGCTCTGGGGAATCTCACGTATAGCAAACAACAAGTACGGCAATAACATGTCCCAGTCCTTTCCTTCCCTGTTACAACCTTCCTCAGCATCCCCTTTAGGGTGCGGTTGAACCGCTCGACAAGCCCATCCGTCTGCGGGTGATACACGGAGGTCTTTAGCGCCTGTATCTTTAACAAGTGACACAGCTCTTTCATCAGACGGAAACAAAAGGAGTACCCTGATCGGTCAGGATCTCTTTCGGGATGCCCACTCGTGCGAATACCTGAACCAACTCTCGGGCAATGTTCCTTGCATTTGCTTTGCGCAAGGGAACGGCTTCAGGATACCGAGTGGCATAATCCAGGATCACCAATATGTACTGGTGCCCACGTGCGGATTTTTCTAACGGACCCACAATGTCCATTGCGATCCTTTCAAAGGGGACATCAATGACCGGGAGGGGTATGAGAGGGGCTCTCAAGTGTGGCTTAGGAGATGCCAACTGACATTCGGGGCATGAGGCACAGTACCGTTTCACCGCCTCATAAACCCCCGGCCAGAAGAACCTGCGCAGGACCCGCTCCTGGGTCTTCTCACCCCTAAGTGCCCTCCTAGCACATGGGAATGAGCGAAGTCGAGTACCTTTCTGGTCTGAGAGGACGGAACCACCAACTGTTCAATTTCCTGACCTCCCTCCATGATGACCCGGTACAACAGATCACTCTTCAAAATAAAGTACGGATAACTCTTTATTGCCCCTTCGACGCCGGCACCCCGTTCACCTCAATCACCCTGCTTCTCGCAGTCCGTAACAAAGGATCACTAGCTTGGTCGTTCCCAAAACAGTGTTCCCGGAAACCCCTCCCCCTGAATCATTCCCATCAGAGGTAGAGCCCCCAGAGTTAGGAGCCTCATTAAGGTCGGCAGTGGCCGTACCAACAGATAACCCCTGCAATATGGTCTGAAAGTCCGGGAAATCCCTCCCTAAGACAAGGGAATAGGGTAAGTTGGGTACCACCACAGCTGGGACAGACCGTACCCTTGCCCCCACAGAGACAGCGACTAACGCCGTGGGATAACGAACGGTACTACCATGTACGCACAACACTCCCACAGTCTTATCTTTCTGTAAATTGGCCCGGCCCACCAGTTTGCCTGACACCAATGTTATGGCACTACCGGAGTCCGCAAGTGCCACTGCCTGTAGTCCGTTCAGCAGGACGGGCACTCGAAAAGTCTGAGTCCCTTCCACCAGGCCAGTCATACATATCAGTCTGCAGAAATTCCGGGGGTCCTCACCCAGCCCACACTGCATGGGCTCGGACGTGTTAGGACACCTGGCTCGAATATGTCCCAGTTCGCCACACTCAAAGCACTGTATCGAGTTCCTTTGGGGCTCATTCCCTCTTCGAAAAGTGTTGCTGTGGTCTGAGTAACGCACTGGTCCCCCAGGTGCTGGCAGGATTGCCGACCCGTTCGACCTAGTTGTGGAGCCGAAGACTTTTTGAGGCTGCTCCTTTCTATGGGTGGGGATGCTCCCCACAAGGACCTTTGGCGACCTCCTGGGCGAGTCCTCGAAGTCTTTTGCAGCCAGGTAGCACTCTACTTGGGCCACCATGTCATCATAGGTACCCGGGTTCCCTTGTCCCACCCATTCACGGAGGCTGCGTGGGAGTCCGCGTAGGAACTTATCCAACACCAGGGTTTCCACTATCTGCGTGGGGCTTTGGTGCTCAGGCTGGAGCCACTTCCGAGCCAAATGCATTAGGTCGAACATCTGCGTCCGGGGTGGTGTCTTCTCCTCATACGTCCAGTTAGAGAAGCGTCGCGCTCTCACAGCTTTTGTCACTCCGAACCGGGCCAGGATTTCAGCCTTTAAGAGTTTATAGTCCGTAGCCTGGACTTCCTCCAGGTCATAGTAGGCCTTTTGGGCCTCTCCAATCAGGAAGGGTGCGATAATCCCCGCCCACTTGTCTGTAGGCCAGGCCTCCCGAGTAGCAGTGCGCTCAAAGGCACGGAGGTATGCTTCCACGTCATCCTCAGGCAACATCTTCTGAAGGTAGCAACTAGCTCGAATCCTGGTCTCCTGGCTAGGGGGTGCTTGCGTCGCCAAACCTCGTACCGTTGCTTGAAGCAGTTCGTGGTCAGCTTTCTGGGCTTCCATCACGGCCCCAATCTGTGCCTGTATTAGGCGGTTGCTCTCCTGCTGCGTTGCCGTGGCACATACCAGTGCTTTTAATAAGTCCTCCATTGTAACTGTGGGTTCTGTACCCTTGTTGCTACTGCCAGCGCACAGCAGGTACAAAATCCCACCGCTGCCACCACTTGTGGAGAAGCAGGTACTGCGGGCACAGCAACGTGGGTTTTCTAAGCGTTTTTTATTTGCAGCAGCAAAGGGGTTTTCCACAAACAGAGAAAATAAACAACAAAAAAAAGAAATCCTATTCCCTATTGGGAGGCTAACTGACAACAGACAAACCTGTCTACTCCTGGGCCCACTAAACGGGTTCCCCCAGTAAAACAAAACACACTTTCCAATATAACAGATTCCTTACTTTTTCACCACAGTCTCCAACTCCTTCCTCCTTCCTCCTTCCTCCTTCCTCCTTCCTCCTTCCTCCTTCCTCCTTCCTCCTTCCTCCTTCCTCCTTCCTCCTTCCTCCTTCCTCCTTCTGTCTCCAAACCCCTCAATGAACTGGAAGGAAATGAGACTTCTTATAGGGAAGGGTGGGGCAGCTGTGGTGAATGAGCAATCACTCAGTTAACCCTGAACTGGGAAGGTGGCTACTTCCAGCCTTCTACTCAGGTACCGGCCCTCACATAGCCTGCCCCGAGTGAACCCGTCACAGTATATGGATATGCTGTACCACATGTCTCTGTAATGTTACATGATGGGCTTGTCTCCTATATTGGATATGCTTGTCCTTTGTATGGCTCATTTATTTTTATGATTCGTTTTTATGTTTTTCTCTTTTTTCCACATGTCTTTTTCCTGCCATTGGGACTTGTTATGTGGAGGACTGCATGTCCTGATGAGATATGTTCTCTATATAAGGACCTGCGCTATTTACATATACTCTGGTGGACTCTTTTGCGGAGGTGTGGAGTGTCACCCTAGCGGTGGCATCCACGCAGCCCAGTAGGACGTAAACAACGTATGGATGGGAGATCGATGGCCGGGTCTTACGGCGCATGCGCCCGCTCCCACGCAGTGAATTACGTCATTCCCCTTCCGGCGGGGGATTCCGGAAGTCCCATAGACCAGGCTGGAGCGCAGAGAGGACCGGAAATGCCGCCGGCCGAATACACCTGGGGACGTGCAGTATTAATGAGTGTCATTATAAATGTATGCTTGATTGTATTGATATATTATATTTTTTGGATACCAACTGATGAAGCTGCGTTAGTGGCGAAACGCGTTTTGGAATTATCTATCCTTTTTATTTATGTATTAAAACGATTTTATTAGTGGATCATCTGTCTACTATTTTTATCCAGTGAAAGGGGTTTGGTGTAATCCTATCTACACCCAGGCGCTTTTACAGAGCCAGTGTATTTACACAGGCTCTTAACCACGTAAGTGTTGCAGCTATCCCATCTATTTGTCTAGTGGTTTACAATGCTGTACCATGGTATGTTCTTGCTTCATTTCATGTGTGGCCCATGCGAGTAAGTTCCAGTTCTTCACGAAGACGGGACGGGGTCATCCCTGAAGGGACCCACTGCGATTGTATTGAGCCTATGTTTCACAGGCTCCACCATATGTGAGTTTTATTTTTCCACATATTCATCTGATTTTTATATGTGGACGTACTTCACCATGTGTATGTTTTCTCTTTTTATTGTATGAGCATTGACCTTCACCGGTTCATATTGGACTGCAATATCTTCAGGTTATTATTCCTGTTATATACCTTTTCATTTACACGCATTTTGGGGTACGATTTCCCTCTTTGTGGTGTTTTCCTCCCACTATAGTGGGTAGTTGTATTAGCGCTGTTCTCTTCCCCCTTTTTTCCATGTTTTCTGTATCTGGGCCTTTTGGGATAGACCCTTGAGAACATAGCTGCTATACTGCTCCCATTTTGTGTTTTTCTTTCCCTCCACCTATTGCCACTCCAGCGCCCCCTTCCCCTGTTATACAAATATACTGCCCCCAGCCTAGCTCTTACCTGCTCAGGGGGGGCCCCAGGCCCAGGGCAGGCTCCGTCGGCGTCTTCTCCGGCGTCTTCTCCGGCGTCTTCTCCTTCCTTGACGAGCGGCCGCTGGAAACATCCAGCCTGGCCGCTCGCCGGAAACCACCTGATCAGCGCGAGGTCCTGTGCGCTGGTCAGGTGGTTTCTCTCCCACGTGAGCGGCCAAGCTGCATGTCAGCGGCCGCTCGCTTAGGGAGAGGGACGGCCAGCGCGCGGCTCCCAGATTCCGGCGCTTTTTGCCGGAATCTGGCAGCGGCGCTGGGCCCCCCTCCAGTGGCGGAAGGCCAGGGCCCGGTCGCAACTGCGACCGCTGCGACCCTGGTACTTCCGCCACTGGTACCGGTGCAGACCGAGGGTCTCACCAGGACAGGCTTGGACACAGGTGCAGCTGTATTGGGCACAGATGCAGGCTTGTGTACCGGGCCTGGTTGCTTGGGGAATCTTACTGGACAGCTAGCGAGCCAGTGGCTTGAACCCCTACAGTATAGACATAAACCTGCAGCTTGCTTCCGAGCACTTTCCTGTGGGGATAGTGGTCCATAGGTCTTACTAGCTGAGCCCCACTTCATCTGTACTAACTCCTTCATGAACTGGGTCAGGTATGCAAACAGCTCCAGGAATGTTTTCCTCACTAGCTCCATTCAGGGTTCAGTGTTAGGCTCCAGCATTTTGTCAGGGATCTGTTACGTCTTCAGCCCCCACTGCGCCCCCTGGGAGGTCTGGGCAAGAGGGGGTACCACTGGCTGGTCGGTTGCCAGCACCTTCTGCTGGCAGATCGGCATCTGAGGGGGCGGGGTCAGGTGTAATTACCAGGAGCCACAGACTATAAAACAGGGCTCTGGCTATGGCCTCATTGCCCTGTTGTGGAGTTTAAGTCATGCACCGCTATAGCTGCAATTCTAAATGATTACTCTTGACGAACCGGCATTGTATGAGATTCCTGTTCCTGTTTATTGACCCGGCTTGGCTTTTGACTTCTCTCTCTCTATTGTGTATTTATGCATCTGACTGCCCTGCATCTTGAATATTTCACGGATTGTTGTTCCATGTCTGCTGTTTCTGAGTGTCCTAGGAAATCTGTTGGTCTTGAAATCTTCAGAGCCTAGAGACAATTCAGTTAGTCCTTGTATGTACCTGTGATATCTCCATATCTTTGAAAGCAGAGACAGGCTGTGGAAGGTTCTTATTCTTTATTTACAGGAGCTGTACACTGCGTCTGCACGCTGCCTTAGAACTCTACCATGTGATCAGGAAACTTTATTTACAATGAACAGGAACACAGATAATACCTACAAATGCGCCCTCTAGTGGTGATAGATATAACCCTATGATATACTACATCCCCTTCCCTCTGATAACACTAGTTTCAAAAATACCACCCACATGACCCTAGGCACAGAAAAACTCCCACTAAACTTGAGACTTTGGGTAGACTACCTCCGTCCCAGTGAGTTCCAGGACGCATTCTTGTCCTGTGGCTGGGGAACTCACTACTAAGCTAAGTATAATCCTGTAGATAAGTTGGTGCTTTCTTTGTTCTGGTGGATCTCCGTAATTCTTGCTCCCCCTCCACATGAGCAGTCTCTGATGATTTCTCTGTGACCAGCTCCCCTCCATCTGTCCTCTTCCCCGGCTTCTGCAAGTACAACACCGGAAAGGGGAGCCAAAATCTCCATATCTTGCGTTAATGGTTCCGCCAAACTCTGTAGATCCTCTGGATATGCAACATGTCTATTTCTCACCTGATCTATGTGACGACGCACAATCTGGCCATTTCCAAGTGCAACAGTGCATGACACAGGACCTGTCTGCGTCTGAACAGTCCCCGGAATCCAGGAAGGTCCCACACCAAAATTTCTAGTGTATACTTTGTCACCTTCCCGCAGATGTCTCTCCTTGGCATGTTGATCATGATAAAGTTTTTGCTTCACCTGCTTTTCTTGCACCTGGCCTTTAAAATCCGGGTGTATGAGATCCAACGTGGAACGCAATTTCCTCCCACACAAGAGCTCTGCAGGTGATTTTCCAGTCGTGGACTGAGGAGTTATCCTGTAACTAAACAACGCTCTGGCCATCTTGACCTCAATGGAAGCTCCTGAACTTTTTTTTATCAGCCCTTTAAATGTCTGCACCGCCCTTTCGGCCAGTCCATTGGACGCTGCATGGTAAGGCGCTGTGGTCACGTGCTTAATACCATTTCGAGCCATGAATTCTTGAAACTCCATACTCGTAAAACTGGTGCCATTGTCCGACACCACCATTTCGGGAATTCCATGCTGGCTAAAGCTCTGTCTGAGGCATTGAATAGTCACTGCGGAGGTGGATTTATTTAACGGGTACGCCTCTATCCATTTAGAGTAAGCATCCACCAAAATCAAAAACATCTTGCCCATCCACGGGCCCGCATAATCAATGTGAAGTCTTCTCCATGGAAGGTTTGGTACTTCCCAAGGATGTAAGGTGCACACTGGGGAGAATTTCTATTTTCTTGGCACATGGTGCAAGTTTTTACCATTGCTTCTATATCGGCATCCATCTTCGGCCACCACATATAGCTCCGCGCCAGCCCCTTCATCCTGATTATTCCTGGGTGAGTCGTGTGTAAGTGCTTCAGTAGGTCTGTGCGACCTGGGGGTGGAATGACCACACGGGCACCCCACAAGACACAACCTGCCTGCACACTAAGTTCCTCCTTCCTTTTCACATAAGCTCCAAACACTGATTTCTCCACTCTTTTTGGCCATCCTCTGAGGACGAACTCTCTAACCCGTGCTAAAACGGTATCTTTATCTGTCCATTTCCTCACCTGGTCGGCTTTAACCAATGGTACGCCATTTTCTTCCAATAGAAGTACTCTCTCTTCCTCCGCAGGAGTCTCCACCCCTGTTTCCGCGACTGGCAACCGGCTCAAGCCATCAGCATTTTGATGATCCTTGCCTGCTTTGTACACGATGGAGTACTCATATCCACATAATGTCACAGCCCATCTTTGAATGCGTGGCGAGGCCATTTGTGGAACCTCCTTCAGTTCATTAAATAATGAGATCAGTGGTTTATGATCTGTAACAATGGTGAATTGTCTCCCATACAAGTATGTGTGAAACTTCTTCACCCCAAATATCACCGCAAGGCCCTCCTTCTCAATTTGAGAATAATTTTTCTCAGCTGCATTCAGTGTACGTGAGACGAACCCTATTGGCCGTTCAGATCCATCCCCCATCCTGTGCGACAACACAGCACCCACACCATAAGGTGAAGCGTCACAAGCCAGGATAATCGGTTTGTTGACATCATAATGTACCAACAAGGCATCCGACTGGAGAAGATTTTTGGACTTTTCAAAGGCCTCTTTTTGCTCACAACTCCAGGTCCATTTAGTCTCTTTCCTCAATAGTGCATGCAGCGGTGCCAGTAACGTGGACAGGCTCGGTAAGAATTTGTGGTAATAGTTCAATAGGCCTAAGTAAGCCTTTAGTTCACTCACAGACCGCGGTGTGGGTGCCTCTTGTATGGCCTGGACCTTTTCTGCGACTGGCTGCACACCCGCAGCACTGATCTTGTGACCCAGAAGAAAACACTTCTGTTCCCAGGAACTTGCACTTGCTCCTTTTCAGTCTCAGGCCACTTTGTTTTAGCCGAGACAAGACCTCCTCCAGATTTCTTAAATGATCGTCCTCGCTGACCCCAGTAACCAAAATGTCATCTAAGTAGACTGTGACGTGCGGCATGTTTTGTAGGATGCCCTCCATAGTGCGCTGGAAAATGGCTGGACTCGACGCCACTCCAAATGGCAATCTACCATAAGTATAAGTCTCTTTGTGTGTATTAACAGTCACATACTTTTTGGCGCTTTCATCCAGCACGATCTGCTGATACGCATGACTCATATCCAGTTTGGAGAATTTGTTGCCGCCCGCCAACTGAGCAAATAAGTCTTCCACTTTAGGAATAGGATATTGTTCCACACTGGATGCTCGGTTTACTGTGAGTTTGTAATCTCCACAGATGCGGATTGAACCATCCGGCTTCCTCACCGGTACTATGGGAGCTGCCCATTCCGAAAATTGTACTGGTTCTATAATTTTCTCATCTACCAGTCTCTGCAGTTCTGCCTCCACCAGAGGTTTGACAGCAAAAGGTATCCGTCGTGGCTTATAGAATCGTGGCTGGGCCTCTGAGTTCACATGAATTTTGGCCGTGGTGCCTTTCAGCTGACCTAGCTCATCTTTGAACACCTCAGCATATCGATCTAGCAGGTCAGCCAAATGTAGCGTTGGACTGGCTGTTACTGTATTCACCAGTTGTGGCAACACTCTTAAGTCTTTCAGCCAGTTTCGTCCCAATAAATTTGGCCCGGCCCCTTCAACCACTACCATAGTAAGTTTCTTGTTGTCCATCTGACTCTGCACTGTTCCTATAACCTGACCTAACACCAGCATCTTCTCACCTGTATATGTTTTTAATGTCAGGTTGCATGGTTCCCACTCTGGTATGTCGGTGTTTTTCCATAGCTTAGAGTATTGCTTTTTGCTAATAATTGTAATGCCACAACCTGTGTCCACCTCAAATTCGATGTTCATGCCATTCACCTTTAACTTCTGTAGAATAGGAGCCACTTTAGGCATTTTATGTGAGACACTGTATATCGTGTTTATGTCACCTGCATCTTCTGTCTCACTAACGTCTTCTTCTTTCACTAAATGCGACCTCCCAGCCTTCTCCTTTCCTTTCCTCTCCCCCCTCAGTCCTTGAAATGGGGTTTTGTGACTCTGCATCACGTGCTTGGATTTGCACGCCCGCTTGATGTGTCCACGTTTCTGACAATGGTGGCACAGTTCATTTATAAATTTGCATTCGTGGGGTGCATGATTCCCTTTGCACCTGAAACACTCATAGTCCGTCTTCCACCCCCTCTTATCCACTGCACCCACATTATGCACCACCGATTGTCCCTGATGAGACCTTTGAGACTGTGATTCTTCATCCCCAGAGAAGCCTTGGAGATCTTTTATATTTCTGTCAGCCGACTCCATCGCCAGACACATAGTAAGAGCCTTTTCAAAGGTTAAATCCACTTCTGACAACAGCCGTCTCTGCATCCTGTCGTCATTTACTCCACACACCAGCCTGTCCCGCAGCATTTGTGGTAGTGTAGGCCCGTATTCACAATACTGTGCTAACTTTTTCAACTCCGCCACATAATCAGCCACCTTCTCGCCAGTATGCCGTGTGCGTGAATTAAATTTATATCTCTGCACAATTTCACTTGGTTTTGGATTATAATGGGCTTTGAGCACGACGACAAGTTCCTGATATGTTTTCTCTGCTGGCGTCATAGGACACAGCAAACTTCTCAGCAAACTATAAGTTGACGCGCCGACCCCGCTTAATAACACTGCTTTCCTCTTACCGGCATCAGTAATCTCATTAGCTTGAAAGAAATAGTCCAACACTTCAATATATTCGTCCCACGATTGCAACTCACAGTCAAAGGGGCTCACTGTTCCCACAAGAGCAGCCATTCTGTCTCAGCAATTCACGTCCTTGTCGTTTCTTCTGTTTCTTATTGTTTTTTTTTTTTTTTTGTTTTTTTTCCCGTCTGCTCTGCAGACCTTGCAACTGCACATACACGTTCCACAGTACAACCTGTTTACCCTCGTCGCCAATGTGATATCTCCATATCTTTGAAAGCAGAGACAGGCTGTGGAAGGTTCTTATTCTTTATTTACAGGAGCTGTACACTGCGTCTGCACGCTGCCTTAGAACTCTACCATGTGATCAGGAAACTTTATTTACAATGAACAGGAACACAGATAATACCTACAAATGCGCCCTCTAGTGGTGATAGATATAACCCTATGATATACTACAGTACCAAAACGATTGGTTTCTGCATCTGACTGCCCTGCACCTTGAATACTTCACGGATTGTTGTTCCACGTCTGTTTCTGAGCGTGTCCTAGGTAACCTGTTGGTCTTGAAACCTTCAGAGCCTAGCGGAAATTCAGTTAGTCTCCTTGTTACAGACTGTGGTTATAAACCTTTTTGTATTATTCAAGCAGATACTTCTGCCCTCAAGGATCCCAACTCCGTTACTCTTGGGTAAGCGATACAGCTACCGTTACAGGATCATACCGGGGTGGTACTGAGGTGGCAGGATACCGAGCCCGGGATGCGGTGATGTGAAGCACTACTCCAAGGGTCTGTGGTGAGTTGCTGCAGGAAGCAGCAGAACTTTTGCTTTGGAGCAGAGGGGCAGGGCACGTATAGGCTTGACAATGGGGAAGCAGGAAACAAAACGGGACAATGGGATCTTGGACACACTGGAGGGCATGGACAGGGCCGGACTGGCCTACCGGGATACCGGGAGGTATCCCGGTAGGCTGCTGCAATCATTGTGCCACCCGCAACATCACTAGAGAAACCGTGGGCTGGTACTAGCAGCCAGTGGCCACCGGCCGGTCAGCAGCGGCCTGACCGCCGCCTGTCAGTGCCTGTGGGCTTCGGGCTCTAGTGAGTGACTCCGCTCGGCACTCGTGAGGGAGGAGGAGGGGCCGCCGAGCTGACACAGCCGCTGCAGCGTGCATCCCACCCAACGAACACGAGGCTGGGAAATGGGATGCACGCATACTGCATTGGCGCCGCCTACCCTACGTTGACACTGTCACAGTGACATATTGCGCAGGTGCCGCGCTGAAGACCGGAGTCGAGTCACATGCACTAGAGAGGGATCAGGGAGGCCTCCCAGCGCCAGCCAGGCCAGCATTGCACAGGCAGCGCACTGAAGACGGGTCCCCTCGAGGAGTCATCATCACTGCCGCCCAGCTCCAGGCCAGCCAGCTAGCCAGCCGCTCTTCTCACTCAGCCAACTCCCAGCGGTTCCGTCCCATTTCACGGCGACTAGTAGCCAGTGGCACAGGAGGAGGACTTTGGTTACACATTACAGGTACTGGAGGTGGAAGGGCAGGGTGGCTGCTCCGCCCCCAAATGTCACTCCATGCGACGGGACAAGGAGAGTGGTTTTATGGAGATCCTTTGCTCTCCACTGAGAGTCTCCAGCACCCCTGCAAAAAGAGAAAGTCAACAGAGCCCTGCACATGGGAGCAGTGTGTCCCACAGACCCCATCTTGCAAATTTTCTGGCTGCTCTTCACTCATGGAGACCTTGCAGCAGCCTACTTTACCTCCAGGCCACCATCAGGAGGTTAAGGTAGATGATGGGCCCAGGGGCAGCAAGGTGACCGCCCCACTGGTGACCTCCTCTTGGCAGGAAGTTCCGGTATTGGGTTCTTCTTTGAGCCCACAACTGGAGCTTCCCTGGCAGCAGAAATCATCCTGCCTTCTGCTCCCACCAGTCTGCACTGAGAGGAGGCACCGTCCCCTAAAGCGTGCTGCTGCTGCCTGTGAAGGCAGGGGTGAGTGAGCCAGCCGCTACATTCCTCCCCCTGCAGGAAAGAGAAGATTTAACCCCTTCTCTTTCCAATCCCTCCAGCTCTACAGATTGTGAAGTTAAAAATCTTGGAGGATTTAACCCCCTCCTTTACAGAAGTAGTTTTAAGCAATGCCTCCCTGTGTAGAAAAGGGGGGATTTAACTACTTCCCTGCAGTGCAGGAAGGATTGTGGAGATTAAATCTGGGGATAAAACTGGGAGGATTGACAGAGAGGATTTAACCCCCATCCACTGATCACCTGGGTCTGGTGTTGCAGCAAAGGATCTCAGTAGTGTAGGGCTGAGTTAGGAGGGAATAGGGCTTCATTGTGCTGTTGGAGGACAGGCATGGAGGACATCCAGCTCAGGGAGTTTAACTGCAGCTCTGGTATGCCAGGCACACAGAGAACTCTGCACAGGGGCTGCTTTGTCATCTGCCTGCAACAAAGTGACAGAACCCTGCATGCAGTGCCAGCACCCACAGGGGGGGGACCCACTGCAAGCACCCACACAGAGGGCACCTACTGCCATTACTGTGAGTTTTATTTCTACGCAATTCTGTGATATGTTCACAAACGCTTCACATTACTATAAGCTTTATTACTGCACAGCTTTGATACTCCCTTACACACCGCACATTACTGTATAGCTCTGCGATACCCTCAATCACACCTCACATTACTGTATAGCTCTGCGATACCCTCAATCACACCGCACATTACTGTATAGCTCTGCGATACCCTCAATCACACCTCACATTACTGTATAGCTCTGCGATACCCTCAATCACACCGCACATTACTGTATAGCTCTGCGATACCCTCAATCACACCGCACATTACTGTATAGCTCTGCGATACCCTCAATCACACCGCACATTACTGTATAGCTCTGCGATACCCTCAATCACACCTCACATTACTGTATAGCTCTGCGATACCCTCAATCACACCGCACATTACTGTATAGCTCTGCGATACCCTCAATCACACCGCACATTACTGTATAGCTCTGCGATACCCTCAATCACACCTCACATTACTGTATAGCTCTGCGATAACCTCAATCACACCGCACATTACTGTATAGCTCTGCGATAACCTCAATCACACCGCACATTACTGTATAGCTCTGCGATAACCTCAATCACACCGCACATTACTGGGGCTGGTGTGAAATTCTTTCCAGGGCTGGTTTTTATCCCCAGTCCGGCCCTGGGCATGGAGACATACGAAAGGCTGGTAACGACAGAAAGATTTGGTTCAGGACAACACAAAGCCACAGCATAGGTCCTCTCTCTCTGGAAGTAGTTTGGCACTGCTGGAGCAAGGAGGAGAGGGGGCATGGCCCTTTATTCAGGTAAGTCACATAACCTGTGGTGTGTGTGTTTTTAACTAATTGTTAGCTGGATCTCAGCATTGGAAATGAGCAGCACAGGAATGAACAAGAATTGAAGGGGCTGCCCAGGCATGGTTCAGGAACCTGACACATTCATTAAAAGAGGAATTCTCACTCGGGATAAAAACATGATTTTGTCTCTTTATAAATCAATTGTAAGACCACACCTTGAATATGCTGTGCAATTTTGGGCACCTGTTTCAAGGATAGTATGGCACTGGAAATAGTATAGAGACTGGCAACTAAATGAATAAGGGTTATCTGTAATAAAAATAGAAAAAAACATAGGGTAAAACCCCTCTACACCAAGTGCTCAAGAAAACAGCTATTTTTCCAAACAAACGGTGGTTTACAGGCAAGTAAGAATCCAGTAAAGGTCTAACTTCTCCACTAATTTATTTTCTCCATATAGTTCCAATGTCATGGTATGGGGGAAAAAATGCAAAACAATAGTGAAGGACCTCAATGACAATTAAATTCAATTTACATTTATTGTGCATACATTGTTTATAATTTAAAACCGCATATATAAAATGTCACTATTTCGGAGGTAACGGAAGGTCCAAGCCTTAGTCCCACGGTCTCGGGATTCACCACTCGACGCGTTTCGTCTATCCAACTTTTTCAAGAGTCTGGAAAACTATTCATTAATATGACTATATACAGGACACAAGGTCACCATTTAGACTGGATGAAAGGAAATTCTGCCTAAAGCATAGGAAGTGTTATTTTACAGTGAGAACAATAAAGCGGTGGAATTCTGTCTGTTGAGTTGGTTGTCAGTCTGTACAGATATTTAAACAATGACTGGGTGACTTAAATATTATAACCCTTAATATTATGTTAATAATATTAATATGTGGGTAAAAGATGCTTGCTCCAAGGAGAAATCTGACCACCATTCTGGGGTTGAGATGGATTTTTTCCCCCATTACGTTGCATATTTGGCGAGTATTTCAGAATAGGTTTTTTTTGCGTTTTTTTGTATCAACAGCAGTAGGTGATGTGTGAAAGGCTGAACTCGATGAACGCACATCTTTTTTCAGCCTATGTAACTATAGACCATAGTGTATTGGTCAACTTTGCTTGAATGTTTTCTTGGGCATCGTGTATAATTGAACTGCCTGTTGAATTCCATGTATTCTAGCTTTGTCTACCATTGCCTTTTCTATTTGTGGGCCAATAATATTTATCAGCAATGTGAGCTGCTTATAAATACGTTCAGATAGCAAATTTTCTCCATATGGCTCCATAGCTTGGGGGTAGGGGTTTGAAACAGCTGTTTGTCATTGCCTGTCAGAAAGTAGTTAATCCCCTCCTCCCAGATTTCTTGGATTTGTACACCAATACATATGTTTGTTTGATCTAGACATTAGGTAGACAATAACTTTATAAATACAATTTTGCAATCATATTTGTGTCAGTGTTCAATTAAGTGTCTATAAGACTCCTACATTACAAAAATGTCTTGTTTGTAGAAATCACTTGTCGAAAGATTTCACTATTCGGTGTCAAAAAATTGTTAATTCTACAATTTAGTTTGTCCAAATTCTGTCCATTAAACTAGATTGGATGGAAAAGAATTGTGGCAGAAAAGCCTGCTGCCACCACAGTATCTAGTGGTGGCTGACCAATGCTTTCTAACTAGCTGCCATTGTTGAAAATTTAAAAAGAATTGAAAACCAAAAATCATATATGAATGACCCCTGTAACATCCTATGCCCCCACTGAACATTTCATGAATGGAGCCATATCCACTAAAAGCTGATGGCTGTAGGTGGGGTACCTGGAATGTCCCCACTTCAGTTTTATTAATTTAATGCATCTGCAGAGTTTGAGTGGAAGCTTGGGAGGGCAATTGGTTGTCATTTTTCCTCATCCTATTATAACCATCACCTGCTGCACATAGGTGGGGGCTGGGTGGACTGTATCTACCAAACAATACATACATAATATGAGCATCAGGGGCAAATAAGTGCTAGCTTATATTTAACACAGTGCTGGGATAGTAGCAGCAAGTGGCCGATGATGCCTCACGTTTTAGGTGATGTGCCCTCACACACGCTGTGTTGGGAAGTGGCTTGAAATGCTATAAGGGTCATTTTGACCTCATTTGCTTTAATTAATATTTTTACGCATAGCGTGATGATGTCAGATAGCCGGAACACCTAGCTGCCCGGAATCCCCTGGTGGAGATAGGGGGTTCATTTGAGGGTTCACAGAGATGCTGTGTATAGAGATGCTGATGGGTTTGTGTATAGAGATGCCTTGTGGCGCCGAAGTGCGGCCTAGCTTCGGTGGGGGCCGCCATCTTGGATGGCAGCTCCACCCCTGGGTCCCCCCTCACTGCCTGACATCCTCACGCATAGCGTGATGATGTCAGATAGCCGGGGAACCCCTAGCTGCCCGGAATCCCCTGGTGGAGATAAGGGGTTCATTTGAACCCTGATATCTCCAGAACCGTGGCAGCTAGGGGGTCATGGAGGGTGTCAATCGATTGGCCTGAGCATGATACCCAACATGACCAGGTATAAAATGTATATTTTTTTTGTGCGTTATTTTTATTAATGCAGCAATATTGTTCACATTTAAATTATAATCAAACAGCAAGGCATTTTGGCAACTTTTCTCCGCTGTTTGGTGTTCTCTGAATAGATGAACCATTGCTTCTCTATGGGGGATTTCGCTGCCCTCGAACAGGCACCATACGTGCAGGCAATTCACCAAAATTAGGCAAACTGCCTGCTCTCTGAATGGCCCCGAAATGTCACGTATGCTGAATTTCAGTGTCCGGTTACATTTCGGCGACTTGTCAAACCTCTCTAACCCTGTATGTCTCATGAACAATGAGTGGTCGGTTCCTTCTAACTTTTTCAAGATCGATAGATGAGTAGAGTCAGATAAATATCTACTGTAAATAGTCCAAGCAGTAGTCGTTAAGTATTTTTTCAAAACATTTCAGAGCACATCTTAAACATTCACACCTCAGCATTTTTCAAACATGCGCAATACGCGTGTTTTTTCGCGCATACGAAAAAATGCACGAACGTGCAGCGCATTAGCGCCTATGTCTATGGCCGTGAACGCGTTGCTATACGCCCCAAAGAAGCTCCCGTACTTCTTTGGGCATTGGACATTTTACAGCGCTTTCCTGCGCGCTGTAAAATGTCCAGGTGTGAACCAGCCCCATAGGAAATCCATGGGATTGCCGGGGTTGAGCGTTTTAGGCTAGGGTCAGACGAGCGTGATTTCTACGGACTGTACGTCCGTGCAGTACGGACATCGTCAGTACGGAAGACGCAGTAGTGGTCACACAGTCCGTTTATTCACTGACGTATATTTTTGACGGATGTAGGAGGGAAAATAAATTACAATGAAAAAACCTTCTGTCCGTCAAAAATGCTGGACGTATAAATGCAGTCCGTCTGACCATGCTCCATCACTCACACACAAAGCTATGCAGACGTTGTGGACGTGGCGCACTCCGCACGTCCGTTCTAGCAGTATTACGTTCTTGCCTAACCTGCGTCCGTTTGCAGCGTCCGTCATGCGTCCGCAGTTCAGTGCGGACGTACTTCATGTGTCAGGCTCCAATGGACTTTCTTTCATGCTATCACGGACGTACTTTTAGGCGCAATCACGGACGTGAACACTACGCTCGTCTGACAGCAGCCTTACAGCGTGCAGGAAAGCGCTGTAAAACGCTGAGGTGTGAACGGGGCCTAAAAGTAAGCACTATCATGCGCAGCTCAATACTTTAGGGTGTGCAGAAAGTACAAATTCATTATTAGGAAAAACCAAACTGTATTCGGATATAGACACAATCTAATGCTTTTTTTTGTTTTAATCATGACCCAGTTAAGGTACTACAGTAGTGGATCAGACCAATATTAGTTGGGACCACCTGCACCCCCCCCCCAACACACACACGCCTCTGAAATGAAGATGTATCCACACCAGTCAATAAAGTCGAAGATAATTAATCTTGTGACCTGTTTTATTCTTCCTGGTACTGATATATAAGAGCAGGCACAAATATGCCTCACCCCTGTATCTTCCCTTCTCTAACACCCACACCAAACGCACACTGCCCCTCAGCAGGTTGTGATGGATTAACTGTTTTTGTGTGAATAAGGACATTTTGATAGTCTATGATTGTGGTGCACGGGTATGTCCGCCTACTGCAGGTAAATGAGCGTCATAATGGCTCATGGAAGAGTAATAATGTGTGCAGTCTCTGCAGAGTCCATATGAAAGATGCTGGTAATAGTTTTGCTTTCCACTTCCATAAACTAATATTTACGCCACCATCTAATTCATCCTGACATTTGTATCAAATCCACCCTGGATTTCATAAAATCATAAGACAGTGCTTTTAGCAGTAAATTCAGCTGGGGCAGGTCACAATCTCAGCCCATTAATCCTGTCACAGAGGTAGAAAGAGCAGGAAGAAATGGCTGGGGTGAAAAGAAGGGGGAGGGTGTGTATGAGTGTACTGGAATCTAACGCCTGGGAGGGAAGGGTCTGTGTTCTTCAAGGAGGAGAGGGAGGGTTGGGCTATACGAGATCACACAGAAGAGCAGTGTTGGTTAGTAGATAACCTTTATTTCCTGGGTTGGGGGGGGGGAGAAGAAAGCCTCCATAGTTCAACATCATTATCCTGTGTAGTAGCCTTTAGATGGATGTAAACCATCTATTTTGCGCGATCCTGTATGTACCGCACATCAAAGTATATTGATGTTTTCTCGTAAGTGGACCAGCTATCTCCGGTAATAAACAGCAGCCTTCTGGGGAGCTCTGCGACAGACAAGGAATCTCTCAAATATTTCAGCACCGGGACCTATGGACAGGGCTTGTGAAATCATTTCAATCGGTCAGTGACTGGGGACAGCGGTGGACTCGGTGTGTTAAACCTCAAAGACTGCTATGGAAGCTTGTCCATTAATCTGATGCACCCTTAGCTTGCTAACCAAGGAGAAAAACCATCACAGAAGAATGCGAGTTTTTAATGTAATTCAAGGTATGTCATAGATTACACACATAACAACCACACGCCATCACTTGCTTATACCTGGCTAATAGTGATAACTTTTAATCAGTGAATGTGGATCAAGCTCACCGACCCATTTCTGATAACCTGGAAAGTGAGGAGTGTGGGAATATCCTGGGCAGGGAGTGACATCCAAACGGTATTGCCATCAGATGAGTATGGCAGTTATGTGCTGAGAGGTACAATATATTGCAGGTGTGAGGATTCCATCTATTCCTATTTTATTCTTCAGAAATCCACCCTAGATTCTGTGCATCCTCTCTGAAAACATCTAGAAATGTTGCATTGTGTGCACGTACTATAATATACACGTAATCTCTCTCCAGGCTAAAATGCAAATGCAGCTTGTGTTAGGTCGTACCATGGAGGATTCTGAGCCAAACATGTTTGGTATATATAGTATAAGGTGGAGGCTATTGTTATGCACCATTGACCGCCTTATCCGTTCAATTCAATCCCCTGCACATTCTTAGCACACAAATCAAATCCTGTGTCCCATCTTAAATTTGAATCATTGATCCTATTGGTATTTTCGGGCACGTCTAAAATTTCCTAACCTTCCACTATAAATTTGCTTTGTTTTCTGTCTCATCATCCACAGAACCCCCCCCCATCCCGATTTCACTTTCACTGTTTTTGCCTCCTATGTATTTTTTTTTTTTTGCTCCTGACTTCTTCCAACCGTGTATGTACCATTTTCCTGTGTCCATCCATTCCTCATCTGCGTTATCCTGTGCCTTGAGTATTTTCATCTACTTTCCTGTTTTACACCCATTAAACATCATAGGAGCAGACTACTCCAGTGCAGGATTGTCACAAATATGTCTTTATTAAAGGCTGTAGGAAGCTAAAGTAAGCAACCTTTAGTGATGTACCAGTATTGGAATATTTGCAAATCTGTTTTTGTATTGGAGAATAATATGTATATTTTTTTAATTTTTAAATTCACTTTTTTCTATTTTTTTTCTTTGAATTTTCATTTGTTGAATTCCTCTCCTTATCAAGATATATTTACACATGCATATATAAAGGAAATTATGTTGGTGTATTACCAGCATCTCAGTGTTTACGAGTTCCTCTTTTGAACATGACAGTATTTTGCTGCATAACATTTTCAGGTGAAATTGACTCTCTATGTACAAGAACCGTTTAAAAGAAAATGATAGGAAAATTTTCATTAAAAGGACCATTTCGGGTAATGAATGTTGGTATGTTCCAGTCAGTGTCAAATAACCTAATCCTATTTTCATTTTAAAAAGAAGGTAGTGTGTTGCATTGGATATATATATATATATATATATATATATATATATATATATATATATATATATATCTCAATGCAGTGTGTGTGTGTGTGTGTGTGTTAAAAGGTGACTGGCTACATTTTAACAATTTGGTATATGCAGATATTGAGAATTAAAGGGAATAAGTGTCTAAAATACAGTGTTTCTGTGTATAGTTATATAGCGGATGATTAGGTTTTTTTTTAATGCAGGGGCATTTTCTTTATTTCAACCTGAAAGGTGTATACATGCTTATTCTAATTTATTTCTGTTTCAATATGTTTGAAGACTAGTGATGTCCAATGGCCATGGCATATTTCTAATTGGAGGGACTTATGACTTCTCAAAGTCAGAGAGATATCGTTGGACAGCCCCAATTAAAGTAATAATGTGCAATACAGTAGAATCCATTGATTTTGCTGATGCGGTGGTGTACATTCAGATGCACTAAAGTAGGTCTTCTTTGAAAGCTAATTCAATATTCCAGGTCTCTGCCTGATGTCGGTTGTTCTATATAAATCATATTCACATGTATCACACAATTTACCCAATCCAATAGGATTTTTCATGAGCTAATCTAAAAGGCATTACAAGTTAATGTCAAATTTGTATTTCATAAGCGAGATGATGAGATCTGCATATTGCAATGTTATCGGATAATACCGTGTGCATTATATAATACAAACATGACCATGGACAAGGAAATCCAATAGAGTTTTAAATATTTTACATGCTTTTGCATATGGTGTTTGTCTTCCACTTGGTGGTTGTGTAATTAACCCCATTCACACCCGAAATTGTGTTATGCATTGTAATGCATTGAAAAGTACTCATTAGCATATCAAAAGACAATTTTCACACAATTTTAAAGCAGGATTAGTGTGTCCCCTGTGGAGAAACGAAATCCTTTGTTTTATTTCTCTCCAAGCACCCTGGAGAGACATAAAACCATCTGCAAAAAGAGCCCCAGTCCTCACTGTAACACAAAGTTCAAATAGGTTACTGCTGTATTGCAGTTGCCAGGGAGAGGACAGAATACATGGAGAACTCTGGGGTCACACACTGCTGTACAGGGATATGATTCAAAGGGTTATAATGAGTGAAAATTACTGTACAGTACAAATACAAGGTGTTACTGTAATTTTCATACACAGGCATTATGCCACATACAGATATTTTGGTATTTTTGGAAGCTGCATTGCTAATAACCTCATTATGTTCATTAGAAATCCCCATAAGCAGGAGATCTGACCATTTTTATTATTTTTATTTATCACAGTTACAAATGCCTGTATGATATATGGGGGTATAGCTCAAATGGGGATTACCTTCCCTGGGAAAGAAGGTAGTCCAGGCAGCAAAAGTTTGTTCTAAATCCGTCTGGAGTCGTTTTTATTAAAAAAAAAAAAGGATTGCAATAAAACAAGATAAGACAGAAAACAAATCCTTGCCATCCACTCTCTGACTATACAGGCAGGTTTCCTCTCTGCCATGTGGTGAGCTTATCTCAGCCACATCACCAAACAAAAGTACTTTTAGCAACCTTTTACTCACACATATTCAACTTGTAGCTCTCTGAGAATGTTGTCTGAGTCCTAGGCCAGAGCAGAATCATGTTTCAGCCTTCCCTTTTTATCTCACTTGGATAAGCAATCATTAAGCAATTAACTATCCAGGTGAGAGACACAAAACACCTGAGCTGGATTATTCAGACCCAAAGTCAGCCCAAAAACCTTGTCTGGGTTCAGCTAGTCCTGTACATAGGACAGAAAACGAGGTGAAATATATCGACCCCTCGATGACTTTCCCTCTCCTTATGTCACAGAAATTAAATGCATACCCTGCTTGAAAATGTGTAAGATAAGGGACACCATCTAGAGCTCAGAATCTTACATCTCAACAATATTTCTATAAAAGATACATGAAACAAAACACATGAAACAAATACATGAAAAATTAAAAATTTAAAATGAGCAAATTAATATTATTTAAAATTTTTAACTATCGTAGATTAACAATTTCTGTGCAAAACTTTTATTTCACCCTATATTTCATTGTTAACTTCACATCCCATGTTTCGTTTCAATGTTATGATGAAAAAGAATTCAACAAAAATCACTTGGTAGTGGATTGTACTTCTGTCTTTTTTCTATTTAGTAATACCTTAGAAATTAATAATTTAGTTTTTCCTGTCTTTTTAAAGGTTGGATTTTTCTGATATGTTTTGCCCCTGTTTCAAAATCTTCCGAGCCACAGTGAGACTTAAAGTGTTAAATTAATCAGAATTCCCCCATTTAAGGGCCCCTATTACATTGATAATGCTAATGTTAGCTCTACACCTGTGTGAGCGTTAACGTTAGCAACGGTTTCCCTAGTGCGGGCGGCCCATATTACAATCCGAACGCTAATGGGTTGAAAAACCCGGTAGCGATTCGGATCTTGGCCTTTTCAGCATGAGTTTACTGTACTTTGTGCTCCCTATGCGTAACATGGGGAGCGCAAAGTCCTAATGCTAATTACCGTCCTGCTGCGGTTAACTCGAAAGTTAACCACAGCTAGAACCTGCTGCTTACGGATTCCGTCAGCACCAGCTGAACCCCCCCCCCCAAATCAAATATTCACCTTCCATCCCGTGGCGAGACCAGCTTCTCTATCCGCTTCTTCTCGCTGCCGGGAGCAGTGAGAGACTGGGGGAAAAAGTCCCACAGTCTCCCTCTGTAGATCACTACACCGACCTGCCGGATCTCGCAAAACGAAATCCTGCATGTCATGTGACCTGCAACGTTAGCCTCAATGGAGTCCTACAGCACGCTTGATATTCATTGTTTATCATCGAATTACACTATGGTCCTTTTATATGGTTTTTATTTATGTGAATTGCCATAAGGATCAGCAGACGTGGGACTGGGTCATCCATGAACAGACCCAATGCTGATACACTGAGCCTTAAAATACTCAGGCTCTGACCCACGTGAGTGGCCACTTGTCCATGTTTAGATATATTAGTATATTGTATTTACATACTGCACAATCTTTGTCTTGTTTCATTTTTTTATTGCATGTACTCAAGAATATCATCATCGTGTGAATAACCAAGGGGGTAATATTCTCCAGCATGTACACGTGTTGAGGTGTCTTAGTAGAAGTATTTAGGCATGCAGTTATGTGTATTCTTTAGGTTGTGCACACCATATTTATGGGGTATATATTGGTGCTTTCCCTTTTCTCTTGTTTACATAAGTATCTTTATTGAGGGTGGTGTGGGGAATAACTTCTGTGGAATAGCTGTCTTATAAACCATAGTGATTGGAGTGTCTAGTCACTGTCACAGAGCCCCTTAATTTTTTCTTGCTACAGTAGACAAAAGTAGGGCGCTCACTTTAACCCATAAGGACATAATGACATACAGGGTACGTCCTGACAAAAAATGTCCCTTAAGGACCAAGGACGCACCCTGTACGTCATGTTCACTATACTTATTTCTCTGGTCGGGGTCCCACGGTGGTCTGACTTCCTTGAAGTCGGACCTCCAGTTTTAAGGATCTCGGCCATCGCACTGATGTCATCACCGCCACTGGGCACAATGACATCAGTTTCAGGCACCTCCTGGCATAGCCAGTAGAGTGCCTGAAAGGAAGGGAGGGGTCCTTTGAACCCATCTCCCTTACGAACACCATGAAAAAAGAAAGAGGCATTGTTGGAAAGGTCACAGTGTGACCTGCCATGATGGCCTTGGTTCAGTAAGTAATTAAGCCCTTGAGGCAGGTTAGCTGTTGGCGGCGTGGATAGGTTACAGCATACAGAGATACACAGATACCAGACAGAATATACCAGGATAATAAGCAGGAGGGCACAGACAAAATCTAAAAGGAATCCCTATCACTGGGGAAAGATCATAGAATGGTCTTCTGCCTATGGAAAGCTAACAAAAGAATATCAGAGACTGGAGAACAGATAGGGCGAAGGTTAAACAAGACAAACACATAGGAAGCCCTAAACAGAAGAGAGGTCCTTATACTGGCCTCTGGAGTTATGGAGATATACAGTTCTGGAGATATCGGGGTTCACAAGAACCCCCTATCTCCACCAGGGGATTTCCTTGGGAAATCCCCAGGCAGCTAGGGGTTCCCCGGCTATCTGACGTCGTCACGCTATGCGTGATGATGTCAGGCAGCGAGGGGTTCCCCAGGGGTGGAGCCGCCATCCAAGATGGTGGCCCCCACCGGAGCTAGGCTGCACTTCGGCGCCACAAGGCGCTGAAGTGCAACCCGGCGCTTGAGGGGTTAAAGCCAGGCACCGCTTAAAAGGGGAGACTCTCCCCTTTTAAGCGGTGCCTGGCTTTTGACGCTGCTCCTTCCCGATCGGGAGGGAGAGGGATCCGAATGGATCCCCCCTCCCTTCCAGGCTATCTCCCGGCATTGCCGGGGGGTCGCCTGGAAATGACGTCATCGCGCATGGCGCGATGACGTCATTTACACCGGGAGGAGCTTGACTTCAGCGTCTGAGGACACCGAAGTCAGAACGCCGCGGGACCCCGGACAGAGAGGTGAGTATCTCCGCCGGGGGTCCCGCACAGCTGATGACGTGTGGGGCACGTCCTCCACATGTAACGTGCATCAATGAGGATGTGTCCCACACGTCATCAGTGGTGAAAGGGTTAATAAAACCAAAAAACACAAAAAACAGTTTTTTAATCTTTTATTTATTTATTTTTTTAAATATTTTTTTTTACATTTTATATGGTCATGTTTACAATTTATATGGTCATCCAAGATGTCGGCCAGCTCTGGGAGGGGACCGCGTTACGGCGCCTGTTGGCGCCGAATCGCGATCCAGCCCCCAGGGGTTAAAGACAGTCGCCGCTTGCAAGGGCTGGCTGTGCCCTTCCACACAGTGCCTGCCTTTTTTTGGAGCCCCTCACAGATGGGGGGGGGGAGAGAGAGGTCCAAAGGACTTCAGGCACCTTCCCCGCACTGGCGGGGGGCATGCCTGATAAAATGCTCATTCAATCTCTTATTTCCCGCCTTGACTGCTGTAACCTCCTTCTCACTGGATTTAAGAGATCCCTGATTTTCCCTCTGCAGT
This sequence comes from Leptobrachium leishanense, assembly GCA_009667805.1. Taxonomy (NCBI): domain Eukaryota; kingdom Metazoa; phylum Chordata; class Amphibia; order Anura; family Megophryidae; genus Leptobrachium; species Leptobrachium leishanense. The sequence continues at coordinate 164,441,661 of CM019064.1, forward strand.
CTGTAATGAACGCCTGTGCCAGACTCCTACACCTCACCTCCTGTACCTCTCACACCTCACCTCTCTGTCAATCTCTATACTGGCTCCCTTTTTCCTTTAGAATCCAATTCATTATATTGGGGCTCACGTACAGAGCTCTCCATAACTGCGCCCCTGACTACATCTCCTCCCTTACTAGCAGGTACATCCCGTCCCGACCACTTCGCTCTGCCAATGATCTGATGCTATCATTTCCTCATACCCGCTACCCCAACTTTCACCTTCAGGACTTCTCCCGAGCTGCCCCCTTTCTATGGAACTCCCTCCCTCTCAACATCAGACTCTCCATGTCTCTCCAGTCCCTCAAGAAGTCTCTGAAAACGCATTACTATAGAGAAGCTTATCAGCTCACTCCATGATCCCCAACTGCACATTTCTTGCTCCATCTTCCCATTCAGCCCTCATGCAACACGTTACTTCAAATACACAATCTGTCCTCACCTAGTGTGTCACCCCTCTCCTCTTAGATTGTGAGCTCTTGAGCAGGGTCCTCACTCCATCTGTTCTAGTTGTGTAACATGTATTTATATTTTTTATTCTGTTTCTCCCATTGCACAGCGTTAAGGAATTCGTTGGCGCTTCAGAAATACATGTACCTGTAACTCGCTCAACTAAGGCAACAGATTCTGCCTCTTTTGATTTGAGCGCAAAAAAAAACTGTTCAGATTTTTAAAATGTATTTTGTTTTAGTTTTGTTTGCCTCAAAACAAAAATTGAAATAGTAATTTTGGCATGTTTTTTTTTTTTTTTTTGGGGGTGGTAGGGGCGCTCTACATTTCTGTGCCTACAGTCTTCTGAGGTGCAAATCCTGCAATGTCCATGCCCGTTCTGTGTGTGCAACTCTTCATACAGACTGCAGAGGGGGAGCAGAGGGAAAGGCAGAGCTGTTCCCCAACTCTATGCCCTGCAATAGATCATGCTTCCCCCGAGCAGCAGCATCCTTTCAGCTGACACCGCATCCTGTCAGCTGACCGCAACCAGGAGGAGCCAGACTGCTTGCACGCGACTGGAAGAAGTGCTGGGCCCACTGAGCGGCCACCATGCAGCTTCACACTCACTGCAGATCCCAGCAGAAGACCAGCCCCGTCTAATGTTTGACCTGAATTGTGAGTTACTCACAGTCTCAACACACACACACTACCCTCAGTCGTTACACACACACACACACACACACACACACACACACACACACACACCCTTCAGTCATTACACACAGGGCCGGCGCTAGTGTAAAGCTGCACAGGTGGCCGCCTTACTGTCCTGGCTTGCTGTCAGTGTGAGGGGCAGAAAAATTCTGTTTTTAAAACACTGGAAGCGGAGCTATGAATGATCTTCAGACATCAACCAGGGGCCAGCCGCGCACTCTCAAACCGATGCAGTGTGCCTGCCTCAGTCCCACAATTCTAAACATGAACAGGCCACACTGTATATTGTGGATTATTCCAGCCTTGGTGTCAGAATAATCTTAATTTTAATAAAGACAGGAGGCGAATATTTTGCATTTTCTTTTCTTTACTAATTCAACAGCAGCAAGGAGAGTTTACATAGCAACAGCAGTAACCAATAAACAATAAGAGTGTAGTAAGTCCTTAGCCACGCCCTCTTTTCTTGTAAGCTGGACGAGCAGGAGAGACGTGACTGAGAAAATCAGAAATCCAGGAAGGTGGAAGGAAAACGGAAAACGAAGCGGAGAAGATCCAACTAGGCAGAAGTCCAGGAGACTCGTAGATACAAAACTGGGAGCCAACGGCCATCCGAGACGATGGGAGACCACAGGAGCAAATCAAACTGAGGAGGAAGCAGAGGACACGTGAAAGCACCATGCAAAGGAGGGCCTGTCAATCAACAGCCAACTAACAAATCATTAAATGAAACTAGCAAATGGCATCCAAATTCGAGACCGTAGTTCGAAGTCAGGCTAACAAGACATGCAAACCCTACTAAGGAATAAAAACAGGTTAGACAAATGTACAAGGCGAAGTGGAGACGCTTAAAATCATAAAAAGAACACCCAGATAACAATCATACAATTATTACATTGAGAGAAATTTTATTTAATTCATTGTTTTCTTTTTGTTTTTTTTTTTATGTAGCAGAAATACACAGAAAACAATGTAAGCGGACTCGGGCCTGGGCGGGCGGGAAAAATATTTGCCTCCTGTCTTTATTAAAAATTAAGATTATTTCTGACACCAAGGCTGGAATAATCCACAATTTATATCAAGGCAGGGGCTTCATATTTTGCAGTTTTAAAGCTGCACTAAAGCCCCCAGAAGCATGAGAACGAGGACGGAAATAGAAGGTATGAAATGTGACCGCCCTAGACCAATCAGCCGCCTGTAGAATATCAGCCAGAGAACCCCAGCGTCTGCGACAGAGGAAGCCGCCGCGCCCCGCACGGAGTGAGCGCCGAAATGTGGAGCAACGCCCGCCAGGGAGAGCAGCCAGCGCACCCATCTCGAGAGGGTAGGAGAGGAAACAGGCTTGTAAGGAGAGACATAAGAGACCAAGAGTTGGCCAGTCGGAGAGGAGCGCAAAGGACGCAAACGAGAGAGGTAAGTAGTAACACAACGAGCCACACACAGTAGAGGATCAGTGGGAAAGTAAGGGTAGAAAACCTCACGGGATAGAGTTTTAGTACGTCTAGTAAGCGAGAAGACGACACCCTCGGGGGAGAAACCCACGGCGTGCGCATCGAAGGCCCTAACATCAGAGACACGCCGAAAGGAAACCAAACCTAACAGAACCGTCAATTTCGCCGAGAGCTGACGGAGGGTTAGTGAGTCATTATCCGGCCAGTTACGCAGGAAGTCGAGCATAAGCGCCACATCCCAGAATACCACATATCTCGGAGCCGGCGGGCGAGCGAGTCGAATGCCACGAAGGAGACGACAGACGGAAGGGTCCCTACCCACAGGGACGCCGCCCAGGGGAACGTGAGCCGCCGAGATAGCCGAGCGGAACAGGTTAATGGTACGATAGGACTTCCCCAACGTGGAAAGATTCGCCAAAAAATTGAGGATCAATTGTAGAGGGGCAGTAGCGGGATCAGTCTGTTGTTGCAAACACCAGCTACACCAAGTTCTCCAGGCGTAACGATAACACTTTCTCGTGCCGGGAGCCCAGGATTCCCACAATAAGGAGCGAGCTGCATCCAATAGTCCCGGCAGCATGCAGGGTCCACGGAAATCGTCCACGCCACTAGAGGAAGATTGTTTTCCAAAATCATAGGATGTGGTCTGCCCTGGGGATCCAACAGAATGGATCGGAAGGACGGGGAGCAGGAGTGGATGGAGGCAGGACAGTTCCAGCGTCAGTGGGAACCAGGGTTGAGCATGCCACAAGGGTGTGAGAAGAAGCATCCGGATCCCCGTCGGCGGACTTCTTGGATCGTTCGCGTGATCATCGGGAACGGCGGAAAAGCGTAGGCCCCGGACGGCGGGCCATGGTTGGAAAAAGCGTCCACCGCAGTTGCCTGTGGGTCCGGAAGCCAGCTGAAGTAGGCCTCTGTTTGACGATTCAAGCGGGAAGCGAACAGATCGAGGTGAAACGGTCCCCTCAGTTCCGAGAGGCGGTGGAACGTAGCAACATCTAGTTTCCAAATCGCTGGAGTCCCTCCAATATCTCGAAAACCAATCTGCCACAAAATTGGAAGAACCGGGAAGGTATTCCGCCCTGAGAGATATGTTCCGTTCCAAACAGTAATTGAAGAGGGAAAGCGTGAGGTCCGACAGGAGCTTGGAGCGGGATCCCCCTAGGCGGTTCGCGTACTGGACCGCGGAGATGTTGTCCATCCGGAGAAGGGTGCAGTCCGTGAGGTCCTGGGTAAAAGTGCGAACGGCGAACGAGCCGGCGATGAGCTCCAGGCAATTGATGTGGAGTTGCCGTTCCTCCGGAGCCCATGCTCCTCCCGTGGATATAGAGTGCGCAAAGTTGCTCCCCAGCCCGACTGGCTGGCATCGGATTCCAGAATGAAATCTGGTTAGAGAGCCGAAGATGGCCCGGCCGTTCCAGGCTCCATATGGCGTAACCACCATAGGAGCTCCACCCGAACCTCCGGGGTGATAGAGACCAGCTGGTCGTAGGAGGGGTTGAGACGAAGGTGTGTTGCCTTCAGACGTTGCATCGCCCGATAGTGTAGTGGGCCAGGGAGATGGCTTGAATGGAGGAAGAGAGGAGACCTACAACTCTCGCCAAATTCGGAGACAGATGGTGTCATGCTGAGGACTCCGCGTAGGGATTTCTTGATGGCCCGAAGCTTTTGCGGGGGAAGCCGCAGCTGGCAAGACATTGAGTCTATATCGAATCCGAGGAAGGTGACGTTTTGGGCGGGGACGCAGTGCCGATTTGTCCTGTTGACAATGAAGCCCAGGTCTTTGTAGGAGCGTGACCACCAGGGTTGTATGGTGAGCGGATTGCGCGGGGTCCTGCGCCAATAGAAGGATGTCGTCTAGATATATAATTCGTCCTGACGCCTTGGGATCGTATGAAGGCCATTACCGGGTTTGAGCAGCTTCGTAAAGCACCATGGCGCGGAGCTGAGGCCGAACGGCAGGCAAGTGAACTGCCAGAGGTCGCGATGCCAGTGGAACTGCAGGTAGGGTGGCGGAGTGGGATGGACCGGGACCGTGAGGTAAGCGTCTGTGAGGTCCAATCTCGTGAACCAGTCACCGTCTCGGAGGAGATCTCTGAGGAGGTGTTTACCCTCCATTTTGAAGTGGCGGTAGGCCACGAAGGTGTTGAGAGTTTTTAGGTTTATAACGGTCGAAGGTCCCCGATTTTTTTGTGGACAAGGAAGATAGTGCTGACGAAGCACGGGGAACCCCTGGCGGGGTAATGGCGCCTTTTTAACTGCAAGGAGCGAAGTTCCCAGTCTTATCAACGTTCGCTCTCCTCTGAGGAATAACGGGCCGGGGCGGGGTAGCAGCCTGGACGGAACCTGGGAGAAGTCGATTGAATAACCTGCTACCGTTCGTAAAACCACGAGTCTGATGTGAGTGTGCGCCATTTGGGAAGGAAATAGCGTAAGCGACCCGCGACCACAACATCTTCAAAGGGAGGTTTTGGTGTAATCTAATTAGATTTAGGTAGACGGTTAAAATAAATATTTCATAACATTTCTAAAGGAGTCAAAACAAGGGATTATGAATGATAGCAGGTACAGAAGGGCCAGACAATAGACAGATAACGAGGGAGTATTTGCATAATCCAGATTACACAAATTTAATGACATTGCTCTGCAGGGCCGGATTAAGGGTATCATGGGCCTTGGTGCTGAGGATTTTCGGTGGGCCTATTTTTAGATACTTAGGCAACATCGATCCGCGTTGCTTTGCTTATCTGATAGGATATTTACACCTTTTTTTAAAATTTACTTATAGCACTTACAACGGAACATGACTTAGGCTGACCGTCCACTGGGTCCATATTCTGACGTCCAACGTGGTCGTCAGACTACGGACAACCTAGGTCGTACGATGGCAGACTTCCTGGGTTGTCTACTGCAAGTGACTATGGACAACCCAGGGTCCCAGCCAAATGCTGCCGGACTGAGAGCCGAACGCCACTGAAGCCCGCTGGACTGCAGACAAAAACAATAAATGGAACTACACTATTCTTGTATTTAAACCAATAAAAATGCATTAAAATGTGTTTAACCCTTTCGCTGCTGAGGCTTTTCCCGCCCCTGTGCTGAGGTCATTTTTTACCTGTTTTGCGCATCATGTTTAAAACCTGTTTTGAAGGCTTATTTTAGTATATGACATCGACATATTATATATCGTTCTTTCCGTCAGACTCGGTAGATTCATAATATGTCATTATTATATGTATACGTTATGTCATGTTTGTATATTATAACAAAAAATGCAATAAAATATGTATTTTCAATAATTTACAGCGTGTAAAGTGTTTTTTTCCACATTTTAACATGCGAGCAATTGCGGTTATATTTTGTATGGGGTGCGCTTGTTAAAAAATTAGAGATGGGGTCTCGTTACATTTTTTTTTGGGGAAAATGACACCATTTTTAACAAACGCACCGCATACAAAAATCGTTAATGCAGCATTATTGTTCACATTATAATTGAAATGGGAACAATATTGCTGCATTAACAAAAACAAAAAAAAAAAAAAAGTGTTTATTTTTTTTTTTTTAATTTTTTTTTTAATTTTTTTATTTTTATTTTTATTTTTTATTTTTTTTACATTTTTTTTTACTTTCATGTTTGGTATCGTTGGAACGGCCATGCTCTGGCCGATCCAACGATATCAAATTTAACCCCTAACTGCCACGGATCGGGAGATAGGGAGTTCATTGGAACTCCCTATCTCCACACTTCGTGGCAGTTAGGGGTTAATGCTAGGACTGGCGTCATCGTGCTGCGCACGATGACGCCAGTCCTCTGGGGAGTTCCGGAAGCTTGGCCGACATCCAAGATGTCGGCCAGCTCCCGGGAAGGATCGCAAATCGGCGCTTTTCAGCGCCGATTTGCGATCCAGCTCCCCAGGGGTTAATGCCAGGCATCATTTGGAAGGGCAGGCTGTGCCCTTCCAAATGATGCCTGGGTTAAGCCCCTGTGAGCCGCCGATCGGGAGGGAGAGAGGTCCGAAGGACCTCCCCCCCCTCCCTTTCAGGCGCCTCCTCCGCACATGCGGGGGGGCGCCTGAATTATGTGTCATCGCGGGGGCGCGATGACACATAACAATGGCGGCCACTGCTTCGGATGCCGGGCTGACATCCAGGATGTCAGCCCGCACCGGAGGGGCCAGCGATCGGCCGGAACCGGCCGAACGCTGACCCCAATGCGAGGACGCGCTCAGCGCGTCCTCCGCATACCAGCGGCAATGCTGAGGACGCGCTGAGCGCGTCCTTAGCATTGAAGTGGTTAAATGATAAAAAGGTCCCATAAATAATAAAAATATCTGCTGCAGAAAAAAAAAATCATTCATAGGAGTGAAAGTGACCGAATGTGATGTGAATGGGGGCTATGCGTCATAGAGATTGATGAATGTGTGTGGCTGGAGTGAACTAGGAGTGGATTTGTGGCTGGGCGACTGACGTAGGAGTGCGTTAACAGAAGGGGTTATTTACTAAGCCCGAACTTGCCACCGAACTGCACCGAACGGTGAATTTCACCCTATGGTGCAATTTCGTGTCAGTTCGTCTATTTACTAAACTGTCAGTTCGCCAAATACTGGCTCATTGACAGCGAAATACGGTGCAATTCGTCAAAATTCAACAATCTTCAGTGGCAGTGAAATTGTCCTATAGAGAAGTCATGAATAATATATTCACAGATGAGCGTATCGGAGCTCCACAGCAATAAAACTCACAGTAATGTGCAGTGTATGAGCGTATCACAGAGCTCCACAGCAATAAAACTCACAGTAATGTGCAGTGTATGAGCGTATCACAGAGCTCCACAGCAATAAAACTCACAGTAATGTGTGCTGTATGTATAAGTAGTATCTCTCATTTCTGTGTACTCTTTCCCACCCCTGTCACACATCTTTGAGTCCTTTCCTCCGTCCGTCTCTCTCTCTGACTCCTCTCAGTGACTCATCTCTCATCCATCCCTCTATGTGACTCCTCTCACCCTCTTTCTGTACTCCTCTCTCATCCCTCGCTCTCTCTGTACTCCTCTCTCATCCCTCGCTCTCTCTGTACTCCTCTCTCATCCCTCGCTCTCTCTGTACTCCTCTCATCCCTCGCTCTCTCTGTACTCCTCTCATCCCTCGCTCTATCTGTACTCCTCTCTCATCCCTCGCTCGCTCTGTACTCCTCTCATCCCTCGCTCTCTCTGTACTGTACTCCACTCATCCCTCACTCTCTTTGTACTCCACTCATCCCTCTCTCTGTACTCCTCTCATCCTTCGCTCTCTGTACTCCTCCCTAATCCCTTGCTCTCTGTACGCATCCCATCCCTCACTCTTTCTGTACTCCTCTCTCATCCCTCACTCTCTCTGTACGCCTCTCTCATCTCTCGCTCTGTACTCCTCAATCATACCTCGCTCTCTCTCTGTACGCCTCTCATCCCTCGCTCTTTTTGTACGCCTCTCTCATCCCTCTCTCTGTACTCCTCTCATCCCTCTCTGTACTCCTCTCATCCCTCACTCTCTTTGTACTCCTCTCATCCCTGTGACTCCTGTCTCTCTGTGACTCCTCTTCCATTCCCTCTTTCATCCCCCTTTCAATCCCCCTCTTTCATTCCACCCCTCTCTTTCATCCCCCTCTCTCCCTCTTTTCATTCCTTCTCTCTTTCATTCCCCCTCTCTCATCCCCCTCTCTCATTCATCCCCTCTCTCATTCATCCTCTCTCATTCATCCCCCTCTCTCTCTTTCATCCCCTCTCTCTTTCATCCCCCCTCTTCATCCCCTCTCTCTCTTTCATCCCCTCTCTCTTTCATCCCCCCTCTTTCATCCCCTCTCTCATTCATCCCCTCTCTCATTCATCCCCCTCTCTCTCTTTCATCCCCTCTCTCTTTCATCCCCCCTCTTTCATCCCCCTCTCTCATTCATCCCCTCTCTCTCTTTCATCCCCTCTCTCTCTTCATCCCCCCTCTTTCATCCCCTCTCTCTTTAATCCCCCCCTCTTTCATCCCCTCTCTTTCATCCCCTCTCATTCATCCCCTCTCTCATTCATCCCCTCTCATTCATCCCCTCTCTCATTCATCCCCTCTCTCTCATTCACCCTCTTTCATCCCCTCTCTCTTTCATCCCCCTCTCTCTCATCCCCCTCTCTCATCCCCTCTTTCATCCCCTCTCTTTCTTTCATCACCTCCTCTCTTTCTTTCTTCACCTCCTCTCCTCTTTCTTTCATCACCTCCTCTCTCTTTCATCACCTCCTCTCTCTTTCTTTCATCACCTCCTCTCTCTTTCTTTCATCACCTCCTCTCTCTTTCTTTCATCACCTCCTCTCTCTTTCATCACCTCCTCTCTCTTTCTTCATCACCTCCTCTCTATTCTTTCTCTTCATCACCTCCTCTCTCTTTCTTTCATCACCTCCTCTCTCTTTCTTTCATCACCTCCTCTCTCTTTTCATCACCTCCTCTCTCTTTCTTTCATCACCTCCTCTCTCTTTCATCACCTCCTCTCTCTTTCTTTCATCACCTCCTCTCTCTTTCTTTCATCACCTCCTCTCTCTTTCTTTCATCACCTCCTCTCTCTTTATCATCACCTCCTCTCTCTTTCTTTCATCACCTCCTCTCTCTTTCTTTCATCACCTCCTCTCTCTTTCTTTCATCACCTCCTCTCTCTTTCATCACCTCCTCTCTCTTTCATCACCTCCTCTCTCTTTCTTTCATCACCTCCTCTCTCTTTCTTTCATCACCTCCTCTCTCTTTCTTTCATCACCTCCTCTCTCTCTTTCATCACCTCCTCTCTCTTTCCTTCATCACCTCCTCTCTCTTTCTTTCATCACCTCCTCTCTCTTTCTTTCATCACCTCCTCTCTCTTTCTTTCATCACCTCCTCTCTCTTTCTTTCATCACTCTCTCTCTTTCTTTCATCACCTCCTCTCTCTTTCTTTCATCACCTCCTCTCTCTTTCATCACCTCCTCTCTCTTTCTTTCATCACCTCCTCTCTCTTTCTTCATCACCTCCTCTCTCTTTCATCACCTCCTCTCTCTTTCATCACCTCCTCTCTCTCTTTCATCACCTCCTCTCTCTTTCTTTCATCCCCCTCTCTCTCTGTGTCTGTGATCCCTCTTCCTGTCTGTGTCTTTATTGTCCCCCCTGCATGCTGCCCCCCCTCCTTCCGAATGAGTTCAGAGGGAGAGCTGCGGGGTGGGGATAAGGGGTGAAGGTAAATTACAAAAAAAAAGCTGCCCGGGTGAATCATCAGCTGGGGAAGCTTACCTTTCTCCCTGGCTGCTGCTCAGCTGCTCTCCTTACCAGTCGCCTTCCTTCCACATGGCTGGAAACAGGAAGAGGTGCTGGAGGATGGGGAGGAGCGGAGCAGCTGATGAGTGACACCTAGTGGCTGCTCTGCCCCAAAATACTCCTGCACATTTTACAACACGGTGGGGCCGCTTGAGAGGATCGGCTTCATCACGGTGTGTGTGTGTGCTGTGTGTGTGCGCGCGTGTGGCAGATCTGTCGGACGGCCGGTGGCTCCTCTATTCTTGGGGCAGCTGTGGGCCTATTTAATGGAAGGGGCCTGGAGCTGCCGCTCCATCCGCCCCTACGTTAATCCGGCCCTGTTGCTCTGGTTCAACAAAGAAGTAAAATTCAAACGAATTCACAAAGACTAGACAATGCATTCCTACATAATCACAAATCACACATTCTGCACACAAGAGGGCAATGAAAATAATAACAAAGCGCAGGCCTGCACCCCAAACCCATCTCAATGCCCACGCACCCCAAATCCAAAGTGTCGCACGTCACACCTCCATTATCTCCTCCTACCTCACCATTTCCAGTCAGCTCTCTGACACCAGTCCAGCCTTCAAACGTACATATGACCTCTCCATAGGCGTGCGTACGGGGTGTGCTGGGTGTGCCTGGGCACACCCTAATCAGACAGCCTTTTTTTTTTTATTTATCATGGCAGCCGCTGGATTTGAACCGGCAGCTCCAGCGCTGCCGCTTATTTCTGCCTGCTACTCTGGAGGACTCCGTTAGGCTGCTGGAATAGCAGCCGATACACTCCTGCCTGTGTCTTTTTATATGCCCAGTGACATGCAGGGGCAAGCTTGGCAGCTGCTCTGGGGGTAACTGAGTCTTTCCGCGTACCTCCTGGCCTGATTGCTATTTCCCATCTTCCTGCACGCATCTGCTGTGGGGGGGAAAAATAGTACAGAGAGGAAGGCAAGGTCATGCAGCGGGGCAGGAAACAGCAGGCTCCATTTCATGAGATCGCCAGGAGTTTAATCAGTCAGTCCTTGGTCACTGTGGGTAGCCCACTCCTTTCCCCCTCACCAAAACAGCCCCCTCCTTCCCCCCCTCACCAAAACAGCCCCCTCCTTCCCCCCTCACCAAAACAGCCCCCTCCTTCTCCCCCTCACCAAAACAGCCCACTCCTTCCCCCCTCACCAAAACAGTCCACTCCTTCTCCTCACCAAAACAGCCCACTCCTTCCCCCTCACCAAAACAGCCCACTCCTCCCCCTCATCAAAACAGCCCCCTCCTTCCCCCCTCACCAAAACAGCCCACTCCTTTCCCTGTACTGCTGCTGTTAATTAGTCAAACTGTAATGGAGGCTTTGGGGTCCCACAAGCTGCAGTCATTCTCTTCACCTGCCACAACCTGCACAGTCTGCCAGGTATGAATGGAGTGTGGAGGGATATAGCTTGATTGCTATATTAACCTTATTTGGTCCATTAGACCACCAGGGACTTAACACTACACACAATAATGATTTACTTATGTGTCACTATGGAGAGGGAATATTAACTAATGTGTGATAAAGGTGCGTATTTACAGTGTATAACCATGTAGCGTTTGTGTATTTGTAAATATGCTAGGTGTGTGTGTAAATATGCGCTGTGTGTGTAAATATGCGCTGTGTGTGTAAATATGCGCTGTGAGTGTAAATATGCGCTGTGAGTGAGAACATATGCTGGACGTGTGTGTGTGTTTGGGAATATATGTAATTTATGGGAGGATATAGATGCGGCGCACATGTGCATGCAGTATATGCAGGTTGTTTTTTTCCTTTTTTTTTTCCAGCCAGTATGTGTAGGCATTGTTTTTTAAAATGTTTCCTAATGTACTTGTAGCGCTCACTCCCGAAGGAGCCGCTGAAAATGAACCACGGGTCAGTCTCCCCGCACTAGGGAATAAATATACTCCAACACAGTTGTGAGTTTTTATATTTATATAGTTTACTAAAATATTTGAGCAGATGTTGAAACACGGTATTCACAAGTATTATTATAGTATTTTCGTATCCCGGTAAAACGCGTAGCGGAAAAGAAACGAAACACGAGGCTTCGTATTTCGGAAAATAAAATATTCGCAAACGAACATAAAAGCAATGCAATTTCCCGATAGTTCAGAAAAAGGGACACGTAGCAAAACCCCAAACATACAATCCCTTCGTATTACGGCAACCGCGCAGCGGAAAAAGAGAAAAATGTATTCGGAACGTATCTTTGTCTTTTAACCCCCGTTCCGATTCGCAAAAGGAAATGAGTCCTGCACAAGTTAAGTCCCAGAATGTGAAAGGTGTATATGTGTGTGTGGTACCCGGGTACTGTTCAACTGGCCAGTGAGTTTATTAAAGGAAGGTCTTCGACTAGTCAGTTGGGGCCCTGTGGACTTTAAAGAGAAAACAGCAGAGCGTCCTTTAATCATAAAACAGCCTTGGAGGCCTCTCACCCATCCGACGATTTCTCTAGGCTCCGCTGACCCAGGATGTCTCTCCTCCGGATTTTGACTGGGGATACTAGCGGCCGGATCCGTTGTCTAGCTTTACGCCGCTTGTCCAGCTCACCGCCTGCTCTCTGCTCGATTCCGCCGGTCTGCAGCAGTGTCTGGGCGCTGGGCGAGTCTCCTTCTCCTCAGGCTAGGTGACCCAAAACCGGAACAACAGGTCTCCCTCGGGCTTTGGGCCTAGATTCTCCCGCGATCTCCTCGGTGCGTCTGCTTTCTCCGCTTCCCTGGCGCGCTCTCGAACTTT